>QEOT01009563.1:0-30261 GCA_003123785.1 Pterocarya stenoptera
TACATTGGACATAACTAGTGTTCAAACGTCACTTCGAATTCTTATCGTTGCTAGCTTCCACCTTTCATGTTCTGGAGAATGTGGTTTTTGAGGTCCCTAGGCCTCGTGAGGAGCTGTTGACATTGAGGGTTACGCTCAGGGCCGGCTCAATAGATTTTGAAGCCTAAAACGATAAGTTAAAACGGAGCCTTTTGCTTATATCAAATTAATTATGTTATATTTAAATATATTTTTATTTAAAAATTATTTTTCTTGCTTTTTGAGATGCGAAATTGCTAATTAAATTTTTATATTCAAGTTCTTCTAATATTTTCTTCTCAATTGATAATATGGCTAGTCCATTTAATCTTTCATGCAACATTGTTGATCTTAGATAAAATTTTATCAATTTTAATTTTTAAAAACTTCTTTCTGCTGAAGCAACAGGAATAGGTATTGTCAATAAAATTCTGTAAGCGATACATGCATTTGGAAAAGAATCAAGTCTTTTTATATAATTTAATATATCAATACGAGTGCTTTCTACTACTGGTAAAATTTCTTTTAAAACTTTTAGTTCAGAAAATAAATCTAAACCATCAATATCATATTTCAAAAAGCTTTCAAGACTAAGACAATTTTTTTGCATACTACCATCATCAAGTGTTTTCAATTTCTTGACATTAAATAGAAAACTAAAAATATTTTCATATATTTGAAACTGTTTAAACCTGTTTTGAATTGAAGAAATTGCTTGATCCACTATTAATAAGAAATAATTAATTCTAAAAGATTCTTCAACAGATTGTATTGTCGCTTCATTGACATTTTCATCAAACTGTTTTTTTCTATGAATTATTCGTTTTGCTCTAAATACAATTTCTATTTCCATACTAATTGCAATATCTTTCGATGAAATCATAACAGATTTAAATCCATTTTCTCTATAATCTTGAAAAAAAAAAAGAAATAAGACCTTTTAACTGATCAATAGTAACATCTATATGCATATCTTTGGATTGCAGACTTTTACTTACAATATTGACCGCAAATAATATATCATACCATATGGTCATACCTAATATGAATTCAAAGTTCTCAAGTTCATATTCTACTAAACAATAGCTTCACTCTTTGTTTTAGGATCTTCAGTTATTTTGCAAGTTGCAATAAAGCTTCTCTTATTTGTGGAGTTTGAAATTTTATTACTTTGATACTTTCAATTCAACTTTCCCAACGTGTTTGTGAGAGTGGCTTAAGAGTTAGAATCGACACATTATCTTGCAAAATTTTCCATTGCTTTGTTGATGAAGAAAACAAAGAATAAAAACGTTGGACTATTCCAAAAATTGATATAGTTTTAGGAAAAAAATTAGCCATGTCACATATAACAAAATTAAGATTATGACAATCACATGGCGTGTAAAATGTTTTGGGATTTATATCAAGCAATCTTCTTTGCACCCCTTGCTCTTTTCCTTTCATATTAGACCCATTATCATAACCTTGTACTCGAACATTATTAATATCAAGTTAAAGACTTTTCATTACATCTAATAATTCATTGAAAATACATTTTTCACTTGTATCATCTACTTTAATAAATTCTAAAAAATATTCTTCTATTTTTATTGGACTTATTGAAATATTAATACATTTTAGTATGAGAGACATTTGTTCTTGATGACTTGCATCTGGGGTACAATCAAGTATAATCGAAAAATATTTTGCTTTCTTGATTTTTTTAATAATATGGGTTTTAATTTCAGTTGCTAGCAAGTATATTAATTCATTTTGTATATTACGCCCAAGATAATGATTATGAATTTCACCATCTTGAATACGTCGAATGTGTTCTTGCATTACTGGATCAAACTCAGAAATCATCTCAATTAGACTTAAAAAATTTTCATTATTTTCTTAGTAGATCTTTTCATTTTGTCCTCGAAATGGTAAATTATTTTTACCAAGGGTTTTTACTACAGCAACAATTCTCAATAACACTTTTTTTCAACGATCTTTTTCTTTGTTAATTTGTTCTTGGACTTTTTTGTTAATTGTTTTATTTCTTAACAATCTCATTTCTAAATCAAGCCAAGCATTAATGTTAGTAATATGCTCATTGGTTGTATCATGGGTTTTAAGCTTAGCACTAAAATATTTCCAATCATCGGTTCCTTCATTAGCTAGTTGGCTCATACTAAGTTTTGAATTAAACAACTTGCAACAAAAGCAGAATACTCTATTCAAGTCTTTTGAATACACTAGCCATTTTCTATCATGTTTCTTCCCATTTGATAAGTTTCGTATATAATATATAGTGGAAAAATGTCTAGAGTTCTCATCCTTATGAAAGTTTATATCGCTATATCTAATTGGACCCTTTTCTACGATTAAATCTCTTAATTTTGAATCAAAATATTTCTATTGAGCAGGGTCATAAATATCTGAAGGAATATAATCAAATATGTCCTTAGTATTTTTATTTTCTTCTATACTTTTTCCAAATTCTTCAGCAATAATTGTACCAGTACATGCTTGAGCACTATCGTCAGATCCCTCTTGTTGGGTTTGTTGTGTTGTTTCATTATCTTCATATCCCTTTTGTTGTATTTCTTGATTTATTTTGTTATCTTGTGGTCCTATTTGGTGTGTTTCTTGATCATCTACAAATGTTTCACCTAAATTTTCTACTATATTTTGTTTATTGATATTAACAAATTTATTTAAAGTTCCTTTTTGGGATTCAATCAATTTTTCTATTCTTCTCTTTTTTTTAAGTTTCTCATATCCAGATGCATATTTTCTATTAGACATATTTTTTAGTAGAAAAGAACATTATCCACTATATAAAATCTTACTATGCTTATGAATATTTTAGAATAAAATAAATATAAACATAAAATAATAGAACCTAATTTAGCAAATGAGATTCACTTTTATATAACAAATGGCCTTCACTTTTATATAAAATTGTTAATCTGCACAATAAAATAAAATATCTTAATATTAATATCTAAAATCAAGAAATAAATTATAGATTAGAAATATTGAAAGAGAAATAAATTAAGTATGAAAAATCATCAATTGGTGGAGTGCCCATGGGCCATGGGCCATGTGATTTGTGAATTGTGAAAGCTACGAGATCTCAAAGCAGTTCACGGAATATCAGTAAAGAAGTTCTTAAACAACCAAGGGAGAAGATGTTCTTAAACAAGATTAGGGCCAGCTATCAGTAAAGAAGTTCACAGAATCAAACTATCAGTATCACGTGGCTTTTTTATTACCACAAACCTTCAATGTTTCACTTATCTATATAAAACAAAAAAACTTCACTTTATAAACTGCAGGTCAGAGACTCATATTACTTTATTTACTTACCTTCGTGACCCGATGCGTGTGATTGGAGACAATGGAGATCGGAGAGGCTGCCAATGCCAGTGCAAATACGAGCAAGTGGATGCGCAAGAGAGATATTAGAGAATGGAGAGTGGAGTATACAGGTGATAAAATAAGATTTGTTGATCTGATGTATAAAAAGAGAGTTTTTGAGATAGTTCCGTTTGATTTTTTTGGAATTTGTAGAGGGAACCACTGAATTTACAGTCATTATTGTGACTTTTGGCCTTCCTAAGAGAAGTTACTGACTCTATGTAATTAAATAAAAGTTTTTATTTTTTTTAATATTTGTTAACGTTTGTTTTTACGGTGCAGTTGAGTGTTAGCATTTTTGTTTAGTTTAGATAATTTAATTTTTTTTTTTTTTAAAATTTTACTTAATTTTTTTTTCTGAGGCCTTCTTCCACTGTAGGGCCTTAGGCAACCACCTAACTCGCCTTATGGGAGAGCAGGCCCTGGTACTTACGCTTCAAAGGTCACCCCTTCCCCAGCATGTTCTCTTGCAGGCTGAGGTTACCCTTCCCTCATCCGGTCCGCGATCTAATAGATCTGATCTAGATTGCCTTGCATTGGCCCCCTCTCAACTTCACCCAAATGCTTGAAGGATCTTGATGTGTTGTTATATCCTCTAGCGGCGAGCTTTATCGGACAAATCCAGAGCATGCTGACGTTATTGGTTGCGAGTTTCTCTTAACTCATAACCTCATAAAGCATGCAAGTTATCCCTCATGGGCTTGCTTTAAGGGTCGATAGGGAGGAAGAACCCACATACAACATGAGTATTTATCTCATGTCATAGCGGTGGTATTTCTCGACTAATATATTACTATAAATTATTAAAGTGTAAATTAACATACCGCTTACTTAGCTGGTTCCATTACAATTATTAAAAACGCAGAATTCATATGCCTTTTTAAATGTTTATGATAGTTTATGTGAGAGATTTCTACATCAGACGTTATAATATATCTAACTCATCTTATCTCGGCTCCTCTCTGGCATAGTTTATTCAAGATTAGTGTGTATGTTTGTGAACAAATTTAAAGAAAAGGAATTTGAAATATCATGCATTCTAATTTTTTGTTTAGAATTTAAGATTCTATTCTCAATTCTATTCTATTATTAATTATTATTAGAAATTGATATCAATAAAATATTTTTTTTTATTATTTTTTTTATAATTATATTAATATTAATTGTAGTTATATTAATATTAATTATAGGTATATTAATAATATAGGGCTATACGGACTCTTCTTAGAACCCATTTTAATTTTTTTTTTCCTTGCAAAGTACTAGCTATAAATTATAATGAGGTGTTTTTAGGTTTATCCACGTCCGGCTCATGTATTATATATTTTTGTTATTATTAATATAAAGGAAATAAATATTAAAAAGTGTTTTTTCCATACTCATTTCTTCTATATGGCCCAATGAAGAGAACTAGCTCCAAAGAATCCAACAACGGATCGGAAAGATTTATCGAACAAGGAAAGGCCTTGTCGTATAGTCACAACTAGAATCACCAAGACAATAACCAGGCCGGCCCAAGGTCAAGGTCTTGGGCCCCTGCCTAAGCCCAGTCCTATGGAAGGCCCCTAAAATGAGAGTTTGGAGCTTTCTTTTTATTTTTTATTTTGTTTTCCATTTTGTCCAAAAAGAGACCAAGTCGTAAAGGGAATGAAAGTTGACAAAAAATTATAAAAATAAAAATTAAAAGGTAAATGTGTTAGATAAGTTTTTGGCCAGTTGTGAGAAGACAAAAAAAAAAAAAAAAGTCCTATAAAAAAGAAAAGCAAAAGTGGCAAAAAAAAAAACGAAAGTTGTGGACAAGTGTTTTAAAATACATAAATTTGATTAGAAACTTTTCATCCTGAAAGCCAGAAGAATAATTTTAAACAAAAAATTTAAAAATTTCACATTTAATATAGTAATTAATATTATTTCTATTATATTATAAATAAATAAATATTTTAATTTTAATTTTACTTCTTTTTTTTTCTTTTTTTCTTTTTTTTTTGCCATAGACATCATTAAAATATTTAGTCCACATGAACTTTCTGTTGTTTCCGAAGCCACTCTTCTACTTGGTTGCAACCTAGACAATCATCAGCTAGGCGGGTATAAAGACAAAGAAAATCTTTTTGTTGAAACACTTTCTTTGAGCAGAAGGCAATCCCTTGATTTTTTCCCACCCCTCAAGGAAAGTAAAAGTTTGGTTTCTAGGGTTTCTTGGAACCGAAGCAATGACTGAACATAAACATGGTGAAAAACAATTAATAATAGTACTTGTCGGCCTGGTTGTCTTCTTGTACTGTTCTTTTCGACCATTCTCTTTATTCAGAAACCCAGTGCTTTAATTCATGTGTTGGTTGATTCGTTGCTTGTTTGTTTGTCTTCTTGTGCTGTTCTTTTCGACCTTTCTCTTTATTATTCAAAAATCCATTGCTTTAATTCATGTGTTCATTGTGTTGGTTGATTCGTTGCTTGTTTGGTTGTCTTCTTGTGCTTATTCTAGTCCTATAATACTTGTCATACTGTCTCTTCTAAACAACCACATACGTATATACGTAGTTTAATTTGTCACTCCAAATATATATATATATATATATATATAAACATATATGTTTATATATCTAAGGGACTCATATTGTAGTGTTGCGCCAAGGGATGAAAATTGGAAAGGTGATCGAGTCGATCCTTTATTGTAATATTCCAAACCTAAATCACCTGTCTTCTTCTTCGCCTTGGTATTGATCATTTTTCTTGATACTTAACAGGTCAAGGTCAAGAAAACACACATTTTTTTATAAATAATATTACTACTCGTAACACCTCATGTGTAACAATTAATACTAATTAATTAAGGAGTGTTAATCTCATATGTATATATATATATAAGTACATAATTTTCCTTAATTTTTGAGTTTTATTTATTAGTTTCTATTTTGGAGTACTTACAGGTAGCTGCTAATTGTATGGTACGCCTCAAAAGGCATTCATTCCCGTGGGCTCTACCTCTATCTACAACTCTATAAAGGGGAAGCAATTCATGTAAAGATAATTAAAATTAATTTTGGCTTGAAGTTGGTAATTTCAAATCTAATGTAATTGCTATATATATTGCCTTTTATATATATATATATATTGCCTTTTATATATATATATGGAGATCGAGGGGAGATTCGATCCTTGAAGTTGGATTGAAGGATCCTTGATTCGATCCTTGCTAACATTGTCTATTTAAAGAGGAGAACTCAAGATAATCTGTTATCGCTCGCCTGCCTTTCTTAAATACGAAACTACTTTTCGTTCATACAAAAGTTGCAACTTCTTCTCTTTCAAATGGATCAGATTGTTGCGGAGCCAAGTAATGAAACTAACTCACATGGTATGTATGCAAGTCTTTTTTACATGATGATTTGTATCTTTTAGAATTATTGTCTTATAGGGATATCCATATAGAAATTAACAAGTAAAACGGATCAAATAACATGCGGCTACAGTTATAGGACAATTTATTTCCTGTGGATTTATTGCGGCGAGAAAAGTTCGCCATAAAATAGTATTTGTGAAGACTTTCTCACTTACAACAACGAAAATGCATCTAAAATCCTATTTAGCAATCAAATCTTAGTCATTGCAAATTATTTTGTGACAAAAATCTAATTTTCTTGTAGTGACGTACATGTATTGACATTATCTAAGTGAATATGATGAACAACAATAAATTATGCTATATAAATTGTGTAGGATTAATTTTATAGGTTTATCTAAAAAATTAAAAAACAATTGTCCAAAATTTTTTTTGCTTATATGCTTGAATATATTGTATGCTCTCAAAATATCATAATAGTTGTTTTCGTTTTGGTTGATTGTCTTCTATTTTCCTTTGTTGCTTTTGTCTCGATCTGAAAGTTATTCATGAGAGCTTTCGATTTAGTAATTTGTTTAAATTTCATACATCGTTTTAAGAAAGGTTAAAGTATTTTAATTCTAATGTGCCAATTGCTATAAAACTCATTAAAATTTGTTTTACTAATTTTAAATTAAAAGCATATATGCATATTGTCACATCATGTAAATAGTTAGTTAGCATGTCACAAATCACTGTCTGATTTGAAATAAGATAGTTATATATATATAAATAAATAAAAGTAAAAAGTTTCAATATATTTAAAAAAATAATAAATTATAATTATGAGTATCTAAACGTTATGTAATTATTTTAAATAAATAAATTTGTATGAAATTTATATAAAAAAGTAAAAACTAAATTAATTATAAATTTTATATTTTTTTAAACGACTGAATGATACTAACACGCTTCCCGACAACATATAATATTACACGTATATTTATTATCCACCCCATTTTCTTTGGACATGATGACGCAGATAAGGGCCGGGAAAGCGTTACATCACTGGAAGAAGGCATCGCGCAAGCAGTACCGCACGCCAAATTTAAATGTAAGGCATTCTTTTATTTTTATTTTTTTTTAATAAAAAAAAAATTCATATGAATGTTGGTATTCGGTTTAGTGTATCAAACCATTTGTACTTAGCAAATCCTATATCACTAATTAATTCGATTTCTAGATTGTTAATTTTTTTTTTTTTCGATTTTTTTATTGTTTTATATGCATCGGAAATGTATGTGATCTATAGATCAGGAACATAAACGTATGGATGAGCAAAATAGTATCCAGAAAGCCGAGGAAAAGAAAATCAAATATATATATATATGTATAAAGAATATCAGGTTTGATAATGAGATGAATTGAAATAAAAGTTAAAAATTGAATAAAATATTATTAGAATATTATTTATTAATATTATTATTATTTTAAAATTTTAAAAAATTAAATTATTTATTATTAAATTGTTTTTTTCTCATTTCATATCTTCTAATCTCATTTCATATCATTTCCTTTCTAAATATCATTTAAGTATAAAAACTTTCAAACTAATCATTATAACTTTTCTAAACTTTTAAATAAAATATAAAAGATAATTCAATTTTTTCAAATCTCAAAACAAAAATATATTAAAAATATATATTATAATAATTTTTTAATTTTATAATATTTTTTATTTAATTTTTTCTCTCTCATTTTTCAAAATTTAATAAATACTTAACTTAAATTATTTCATTACTATTTACAAAAAATTATCTTATTATTATTTATAAAATTCTCATCTTATCTCATTTAAGAGAAGCATCCGCTAAAAAATAAAATATCTCAATATAAAAATAGGCATACGTAGGAAAAAAGTGCAAGATATATATGAAAGCTAAACTACAAATACGGCTTTCAGAATATTTAAGAAATTATATAATAAAAAATTCAAAACTAATAGAATAATAATATTTTTATAGAATGATTCTATTATTATTTGACTCGGGTACTCTCGTAATTAACATATGTGACTCATTAAAAAAGAGCTATTTTATTTTCAAGCTGATTTATAGAGTACATTATTTACGTTATTTAAATTATAAGATTTGATTTATAATATTTACATTTTTTAAAATTTATTTTTTAAATCAAATTATGCCATATAAGGAGTGTGTGATGTAGAAGCCTTAGAATAGTAGTATAGTACCTTAATTACTTTCAAACACTCTCACTCATATTCTTTATTTTATTATTATTTTTCACAGACTTTTTTTACTATTCATTACTTTTTACTTTTTTTTCTACTATTCAATATTTTATTATTATTTTATTATTATTATTCACAAACATTCTCAAACATTTTCACTATCCAAACCTAATTATTTTAATAGAACGAAAGGACGAAAAATATTCTTTATTGAAATAATATAGTTTCTTAAAAAAGTAGTTCCAACAAGTTTCTCTTTTAATTTATAATTTTTCCATTTATATTTTCAATGTTTTAAATTCTGTTTTTTGATTTTCTATAATTTTATAATTTTCTATTTTTTAAAATTCTGATTTCTTTCCAGGGCATTTGTGTGAGACTTTTTTATGGAGGGATACAATGAAAGTTTTTGGTAGTTTGGAGGGATGGTTGCCAAATTGAATTAATAATTTAGGGGAGTCATTATGAATTATCGAGCGATAATCATTTTCATTACAAATAGTTCGTTACAAATGATTATTCCATTATTTTCTCTATTTTAGTTTGAGATGCATATAACTTGTAATTAGTTGTGATCATCAAGATCAGTAACAACTCCAGTACTGTAATCAGGTTTGTCATATTACCATTCAACATTGCCATGAAAATGGAGGTCATCATCAACTTTTATATGCAACTCATTCTGTTATTAATTCAGTACTGGTTTTAATTAATTTGTTGCATCAAGTTCAAGAATAGTTAGTTTGAAGAAGGATTTAGATGATCTCCTGATCAAGTGTTTGTTTTGATCATTACAATTTTTCTAAATTTCTAAATAAAAAATTATATTATTTTTTAAAATTTTAAAATAAAAATAATATTCTAATAGTATTTTAATTTTTTAATATTTTTATTCTATTTTTTCTCTCTCTTCTGTTTCAAAATTTAATAAAATATCTTAATTTAAATTATTTCTGGTATTCAAATAATTCAGATTTTTAATGATTTCCATAACACAAGAATATTAATCATGAAATATAGGTTTTCGGCTCCTATTTGGGAACTCTATTTTCTTTTTATCTTAAATTATGTTTTTTTTTTATTATTATTATTGCAGCAGCCATGATTCCCTTGATGAGTAAGGAACAAGAAGAAAAAGAGTTCAAGAATATAATGATGTTGTTTGAGAAGGAAAATGTGGAAACCATTGCCCTGGTGGGGGATGCAGGAGTAGGGAAAACATGGATGGCTAGAAAGATCAATGATTTTATCATCAATTCTGAGAGCTGCTTTTATGGGAATCTTTGGATATCTATGAACAAAAAGCACGACAGAAGGTTCCTTTATGATGTCCTTGCCCATCAGTTGTCCCTAGAAACAAGTGCCGAGGATTATCGAGAAGGTAATGTCGAAAACAAATCGGAAGAGTTGGTGAAGAAGATAACTACGAAACTCAAGGATAGGAGAAGCGAGGAACCGGAAGTGTTGAAGATAACTAAGATGCTAAGGAAAATGGAACTCAAGAAATTGGAAGAGTTGGCAAGTGAGATACCTAAGAAGCTCAGCGAAATATATAGCAACAGGTCGGAAGTGTTGGAGATAACTAAGATGGTCAGGGAAATGGAAAGCAAGAAATCGGATGAGTTAGAAAGGGAGATAACTAAGAAGCTCCGGGAAATGCAAGAGGAAAAGGAAAAGCTCCAGGAATTGGCGGAAAAAAAGAAGGGGGTAATTATAGATGAGAATTCTGGAGGATCAGGTAGACTTTCTGATTACAAAGCATTTCCGGATAATGATGGACCAGAAGATCCGAGCAAGCATCCAGCTAAGAAGTCGAGGAAAAAAGGGAAAGAGAAGAAAATAGAAATGAAAGAAACAGAGAAATTTGGAGGAGATAGATCATCTTCTAAAGATAAACTATTTCTTTTAGTAATTTTGGATGATATTCGCAGTGACAGTACTGCTTATGAAGAGGGAACTAGGGCTGAATTGAAAAGGTTGCTGCCAAAGGAATCAAAAACTACGCTCAAGTTTTTAGTCATAAGAAGGGACAAAGTGAGCAATGAGGAGATATTGGAGAATGAGGAAGTGATCATTGAGATTAAGCCCTTGCCGGAAAAAGAGTCAGGGACTCTATTTAAGAAACTTCTCAAAACTTCAATTCCCGGTCGAGAAAATTTTGAAGCAAGTATTAAGAAAATTGCAGAAAAGAGCAATGGTCTGCCAATTGCAGTAGTCTTACTGGTAGCAGAAGCCTTAAATCTATCAGGAGCAGATGATTTAGAGCTTTCAAAATTGGAAAATGCTCTGAAAGAAGTAGCTAATGATAAGGAAGCAGATACAAGTTTGCTCCTGCGCTTTGCAATTGACATGCTACATGGAGGTGATCATGGATCTTGGAGTACCCCAGGAAACGACACTTTGGTCAATTGCTATTGGCATAGCTGGGAATTCGTAAGCAGACATGGTGCAATAGATTACAATGTGTTGATATTCAGCTGGATATTGGAAGGATATTTTGGTTCTGCTGATCATATTAAGCAGACATATGAAGAAGGGCATCGCGTGCTGATGAAACTAATAGGATGCGGGTTGCTGAAAATGCTAGAAGATAATCTTGTTATGATGGAAGAATTGGTTCTTCCCATTCCAGATTGTCGTCGTGTTGGATATGAGCAGAGATCAGTCCTGGGATTGGCTCGTGTTCTTGACGAAAGCATTTGGAAAGGATTTGGGACGCTTGCACCTTCAGATTATATGATAAAGACACCGACAAGAGACTCAAAACAAGATAAAGATATTTCCACTCTCCTCATTCATGGAAGTCATCTCTGCAGGGAAGACCCAAAATTATACTTCAAGGAGAAGTTGGGACTCCAAAATCTTGCCATTTTCAATCCCAGGTTCGATTCATTCCCTCCATTATCGTCTAAAATGGAAGAGCTTTGTGTGTTGGTTCTCAGAGGTTGTGATCAATTGCAAGAGATCGATGGCATCAAACACCTGAAATCACTGATAGTTCTGGAGATATCTGATGCTAACTTCTTAGAAAAGATCACAGACGATCTTTTTAAGGAAATGACTAATCTTCAAACCCTCAACTTTTGTGCAGTCTCCATCAAAACGCTTCCTTCCTCTCTTTCCAACCTTAGCCAACTACGTTGGCTCATTCTCAGGAGCTGCCCCTTTTTGGAAAGCTTGCCAAATCTAAAAGCACATACAAATCTTGAGGTGCTTGATCTTTCTGGTTCTACATCTTTGCTAAAGATTACAGACAAAACCTTCTCCCATCTTAAGAAAATCCAATTCCTTGATTTTTCCCATACCTCCATTAAAAGATTTCCAATCCTTTGCAACCTTGGCAAGCTCGAAAATCTCACTCGACTCTTGCTGCGCGACTGTAAGTTAACTAGATTGCCTTCCTTTAAAGCCTTACCTGCTCTTCAATATCTTGATATTTCAGCTTCTAATATGTTGAAGGAAATCGGTGGAGACTTTTCTGAAAATAAGGATAAACTCAAGATCCTTGATTTGTCCAAGACTGAAATCAGACGTTTGCCTTCCAATTTTGGCAACTTTCCAAATCTTGAGCTGCTTGATCTTTCTGATGCCTCCAAATTGGTTGAAATCCCAGAAAATGCCTTCAAGAACATGGGTTGCCTCCGTCATCTCAACCTCTCAAACACTAAACTTGAAAGTCTACCGAAAATATCCAACAACCTTGTTAACCTTCGACAGCTCTTTCTGAAAAATTGCCCTCTACATAAATTGCCAACAATGGAAGGAGTTTCAAGACTTGAGGAGCTTCATCTTTCTAATGCTTCTAGTCTGGATGAGATTGAAGATCAATCATTTGATCATCTGAGCCAAATCCGTCATCTTGATTTCTCACATACAAAAATTAAAACTCTACCATCACTGGCCAACCTCAATAACCTTCATTCTCTCAACCTTTCAGGAACAGGACTTACATTACCTTCCATTTCAAATCTCACCAACCTCACTCTGCTTTCACTTCGAGGTTGTTCAGTCACAGATCAATCAAAGCCAAGTTTCGGAAAACATAACAAGCTCGAGGTTTTGGATCTGTCGGAGACAGAAATTACGTCTCTACCGACATTGGAAAATCTTACCAGTCTCCGGGAGCTCAAGTTAAGAGGCTGTTCGAAGTTGGAGCAGCTTCAACAATTGGATTCGCTTGCTGGTTTAGAGGTTCTTGATTTGTGGGAGACGGGAATCAAAAAATTTCCCAACGAGATCTATAAGTTGAGTCATTTAAAGCACCTGGATCTGCCAAAGGGTATTCAAGAATTTGACTTGCAGAAGATGGAGCGTCTGCCGGAGGTGCTAAACTGGAATGAATGTTGCAGCTTAGAGAAATGGAGAAACTTGCCTTGCATATCGGTTACAGGTACGAAGTTTTTCAAAGATTTGAAGGAAAAACCTGAATTATGGGAACAAGAGTTCAAAAAATTTCACTTTTCTGTTTGCCCTGAGCAAGGCAGAGCTGGGGACATCCATTGGCACAAAGTTAATCCTATCTTCAGAAGAATCTACTTCAACACTCTATCTTTCCCTGGGGAGTGTTGCCAGTATTTGGAAATCGTTGGGTTTGATTCTTTTCCTGCTGGGGTTGAGGATGCCCTCAAGAAAGCTGCATATGTATCTTTGATTGGAAATAAGTTCATCAAACGATTATCAGCTCTTGTTGTGGAAAATGTGGATGAAATGAAAGGTTGTTGGCTACAGAGATGCACGGAAATGGAGAAAATATCTTTCGGAGAAGAAACAGAAGCCAAAATGGAGGGAAATCTAGAGATTTTGTGGGCATCAAACCTTCCCAAATTGACGTATGTATGCAGCGGGGGCTTGAAAAATCTTACAGAAATGTATCTAGATTGTTGCCCATTGATTAAATATGTCTTTCATTCATCCCAAATCCCGGAAAAGCTTAAGATCCTCCAGATCAAATTCTGTGAGGATTTAGAAAGACTGTTTGAGAAGTATGTCTTGGTTGCTGATAAAAAATTGAGTTTACAGAAACTGCATCTGGTGGAACTGCCCAAGTTGACTGGGATAGGGGTGCCAAAGTCGAAGAAGATTCTTGATGTATTTCCATCGCTGAAAGCATTCAAAGTCAAGGAATGCCCAATGCTAATGCTAGAGATCACGTTGGAACAAATAGAGGAGGCACGTGGACGTGTTGAAAATAGTAACAACGTTGAAGAACATTGGTACGAAAAAACTCCAACTAGGTCCATTTATGGGAAATGTTCTTCTTAATTAATTGCTACTTCTGGCTATCTCATGGATTGAAAGAAATACAGAAGATTTTATTTTTCCTTTTTTTTTTTTTTTTTTTGGAGAATTTCATTTTTCTGTATTAATTGTGAGTGAGATTTGAATAATCACTACTCTCTTGTATTCTATGTTTTGATTAATATATATATATATATTTATATTTCTTCTATATTTGTCTCTGCCATTGGATATAAACTTCCTTACATCTTAAAGCCTGGTATTTTTGTGTGATTATTGAATTTTTTTTTCATATATTCCTATGCTCTTGAGAACTTATCATTATATAATCGTCATGTTTTCCTGGGAAGTGCTCAAATCTTCTCTTGGTTCTCTTCATATATTTTCCACCAAAATCTAAAAATATATAATCTCCATACATATATAGATATATATATGTATATATTTGGCATTGTATACAATTTTTTTGTAAAACTCTGAATATCTTTTTTTTTTTTTTATAAATCCTTAAAATTTGTTATTTTTATATCATTCCCTATGTCCCTTCAATTCTTTTTATGACATGAATAAGAAATATGATGTGATTTTTTGTATTGTTAAAATTGAGTATTTTTACCTGACCAATTATCAATTTTGATACTAAAAACTGTTTGTTATTTATTGAATAGGCATGAAATGGAAATTTTATGAAACGAAATAATTCGGAAAAAGAAACAAGAAGAACCAGAGTATGGAAAATGTCTCACCTGGCTCGTAGACATGGAGGCAAAAAGAGACCTGCTGTATATTTCAAACTTTTTTTCCTCGTCAAACCAAAGAATCTTTTAAGAAATTTTTGGATATCTCAAAATAATTGCCTGGATTTTGCTTCAAAAGGATTTCAAGTTTCTCAAATTCACTGATTTATTCCGTCTTACAACAACTTCGTTCCAAATATTCTCTTCGGCTCATCCCCAAAGCACAAGTTTGAGCCACATTGCATCGCAGCTAGGTTTTAACCAGCTCAAAGCATCTGGGCCCCTCTAAACAAAACCCTAATTTTCAAATTCAACTTGGTGATTCTCTCTGAGAATGATTTTATTTAAATGAGTTTTTGATTTCTAGGGTTCAGAGTTCCCGAGCTGGTCAATGGGTGTCCAAACGAGCAACCATAAGCGTGATGATGAGTGCTTGAGCTTTAAAAGAGACCAAGAATTCCTTTGATTGAGGTTTGAATAATGAGTTGAGATGAAATGAATTGAGATGAAAGTTAAAAATTGAATAAAATATTATTAAGATATTATTTTTATTTTAAAATTTAAAAATATTAAATCGTTTATTATATTTTATGTAAGAATTTGAAAAAGTTATAATGGTTAGATTAGATGAGTTGAGATGAATTGAAACCATTTTTATATCCAAACCTAAAAAGAGACCAAGATTCTCATTACATTTTCATTTAGGATCATGCTAGCGGACCGTCCAGCACTTACCACTGGTTATAAATTTTTTGTTCTTTTTATTTTGATTTTTTAAGTGTTTTTTTAACATTCTTAATCATTAAAAAATATATATATATAACAATCCTTAACTATTAAGTAAATAAAAAAAAATTAAAATGCATGAGTGGTAAGTTTGAGGGGTTCTACTAACATTTTCCTTTCATTTAATATCATGAAATTTCCCCCTCACATTTTCGCCTCCCTCCGCCAACCTCTCATTTTGCAAAATCAAAACGCACCATTTCCTTTTGTGGGTGGCATGCTAGGTAGATGGGGGTGCACAAACTCACTTGCATTTAGAATTTTCCTTTTGAAAAATGAGAAAGAAGATAATAAAACTATTAAAAATTTGTTTAAATATAATTTTTTAACATAATTTTTATTTTAAAATTTGAAAAAAAAATTATTTTTTTGTATTTTGTTTAGATATTTGGGAAAGTTTTAATGATTAGGTACTTATTAAATAAAAAAGTTGAAGATTTGAAATTAAAAAATATTTTATGTTTGAGTGATATGTGAAAGAAAAACTCTAGACGCAGGCGCGAGCTGAGGCCTGGCTGCGGACGGTATCTGACGTGGAGGGAAATGCACCGTTTTTTAGTAAGTAAAACGGTGCGTTTCATGCTTCTGAAGAACGACCTTGTTGACGCCGAGAAAACACACCGTTTTGCATTTTCACCTGTCAACCAGCTCGACGCAGCTCTCAGTAATCTCTCTGTGCAATTTGTGCGATTTCATCCCCCAAAGCTCTCTTCTCCCATTTCGAAAGGCATCCCAACCAGATCGGCATCTCTCCCAGGTACTCAATGCGACTTCTCCCATTTCTCTCCATCATCTCCTGACTGCTAAGGAACTTATGCACCCGAACCCTAACCCTAGGTAACGACTCCAATCGAAGTTGATTTCGGCTTTATAAATGGTTTTTATTTTGTTTATTTTGGTAAATTGGTGGATTTTCAGCCTAATATTGTGGATTATTTCAAATTTTGTGTATGATTGTTATGTGAACCCAATTGTGTGAGTTGTAATTTTTGGGTTGAGTGTTATGGAACCCGATTGTATGAGTTCAAATTTTTGGGGCATGGCTATTATGATTCAATCTGTGAGTTTAAATTTGTTGGATGAGTAAATTTTGTAGATAATTTTCCCTTCTTCTCTTACTTGTAGGTTTAATTTATGTTGACAGAATTTAGGTGAGACCTCTTATTCTCTGTTTTGCTCAATCTCTTGGGGTATAAAAGATTTGCATATGTTGATTTTAGTTTGCTCTATATGAACTAACTGGAGTTTTTAGGGAAATGAAAAACATCTATCTTGTTTAACGTCGCAATTGGTTTATGGTATTTTCCATTAATGCGATCTTAACTATAAATAAATATGGAAAGCTAGCAGTGTGTTCTACAGCATGATGCTTGGATGGACTGTATACCTGGACTGGGTTTGTGTAGATTAATGAACAAAAGTGAGCAACTGTTTGAGAGAGGAACCAATTGTCATTGATATGTTAGTTATGTTCGTTTTAGCACTATGATGTCCCTCAATCAAGGCAAGGTGCAAACCCCTTTTTCATTTATTGACAATAATATACCCTCCATGTACACGCTAAGCACAATTTTCTCTTTGCCCGTACTCTCTACATATATGCTAACTGGTGTTATGTTTCCAAGTCTCTCTCATTCTTGATGCATCTAATGATAATCGTGGATGATGCTGGTGGAGTCCTTCATGCTCTTAATCATTCACATTGGAATGGTTTAACCCTTACTAATTTTGTCCTGCCGTTTTTCCTCTTTATTGTTGGTATTTCGCTTGCACTTACTTACAAGGTATCTCTTGCTCTGGCAACCTAGTGCTTTTATCATCAGCATCCAAGTAGTTTTAATGCAATATTTAATATGATTAATGTGAAATGTTACTTTCATTTCTGTTTTCAATCTAATTTGTCTTTTCTCGTAATTCTATTCAAGGCAGAGAAGAAGATAACTTAGATCTTATGTCGTATTTAGAGAAAATAATCTTATTGCATGGATGCTATTTCTACTACTATTGATCCTTGAGCCTAACAAAAGTCCTTGCCATCTATAGAGATTGTCATGCAGAGTTACTGCAACTAGAAAAGCAATACTACGGGCTTAAGCTTTTAATGTTAGGCCTGTTTCTTCAAGGTGATTTACTAGATATTCATGTTTTGGCCTCCTCTATACCAGAATTTATCCACGTTTTTCTTTTTTGCTGTTACCCTGCAGATGAAAGTAAAATGCTTAGCAGTAACAGTAGGATATTAACGATAATAATATTCATTGTTTTGCAGAAGCTAAGTATTTTATGTTCATTAATCTTTGGGGTGTTTCATCAAGAATGCATCTTTCATTTGTTTTTATTGAATGTATACTCTCTACCTCTTGTACAGGTGGCTTCCTCCATGGCCTTAAGCAAGAAGCATAGTTATGGTAGGCTATGGTTCATTCAAATGTTTATTAGTTGAACCTGAGAGCAGAACATATTGCAGTTAACAGTGCTTACACAAGATATAATGTTTTATTATTTATGACTTGAAACATACTTTCTGACTTATGTACATAATCGAGATGTCAGAGAGAAAGCCCTTGTAACTAGAGAAGCAAAATTATTAAAGAAAGAGGAAGCGTTTAAAAGCAGCAGAGAAGAAGAGATTGGGAAGAGGGAGCTCGCACTCCACAACGATGAAGCCCAGCTTCGGAAGCAATTAGCTGATATGCGGCATGCACGCACACTACTTCATGTGTCTTGGCTGTTCGTCATATATATTTTGTTGTATTTGTTGATCAAATACATAGGGACTTTTGTAATGATTAAGAGTTGGTATTAGGGTTAGCATTGTAACTTGAGTAAGGCACGACATATGTACTTAAGACATGTACTTAAGATTTTATTTAGCTTTAGTGATCTTCAAACCCATCATTGGGAATTCTGACATGTACTTGAGACTTTATTCAGTTTTAATGATCTTCGAATCCATCCTTGAGAATTGTTTTATATTTGAGATTGTATTTAGATTTGAAATGTCACTTCTGCTTACGATCAACAGCAATATTTTCTGAAATGAACATATCAAAGCAGGCCTTTCTTATACCTGATACGAGAAAATAACTTAAATTACACAAAATGCATAGTAATCTCAACCAACCCACAACTTAGAATCACCAACACACAATAACTTAAAATCACCACAATACACTACATCTCACCACCACCAACACTTAACATTAAAGAGCACCACCAAAATATGTCTCACTACTACCAACACACAATTATGTGGAAAATCACCAAAAACATAGCTTTTGCAAATCTCCACTGCTACACAACATATTACCACCACCAACACAACTTCTTAAATCAACACCAAAACACAACATCAAACCATCATCAAGTAACAACATACTCCACTAGCATCATTCAAAATACTTTCTGGTTGTGTTCCATCTGTCGTCCATGGTTGTATTCCATCCATTTCCAATTACAGATGTGTATGTAATAGCATAGAAAGTAAGACACACATAACAACATGCAATTACGTTAAATAAGAAAATCAGGTAATTATTCACTTTCTTGTGTCCAATTACTGGGATTTGTAAACTATCTTCTGTCACTGCTTGTTGTACATTTTCTTGGTTGGCCATAACGGATGTTTGTACAGTTTCTTGTGTACCCATCATTACTGGGATTTGGTTCACACTGCTTTTCAATAGTTCGGAGTCTATTTTACGCCTCCGCTGACAATCCAAAAATAAGAAAATATATATATAAATTATCAAGTACTATATAATCACCAAAAACATCTTAAATCACCAAAAATATAATTGATCAAGTACTATATAACTTGCATTTCATGTGCTCACTGGTTTGACTTTTTCCTTGTCATTGCGGTTTTTAGCAGCCTTAATTTTTATTTTCTTCACTTTTTCCTCCATCATCGACATCCTCTTTTTAGACGGGGATCTTCCCTTGCTTCTGACAACATGAGGACTTAGTACTTTTTTAGAACTTCCTTCTGTGGTTGCATGAACAGTACTTAATCCAACATTTGGCGCTACGTTGTTGGGATACAAGGTACGATATACCTCATTCATTACATACAACTTCGAAACCATATCCTCAGTATACCCATCGCATGACGCTATATTTGTTATTACTTCATAACAAATTTTCAATAGACGTTTATACCTCATTGTTTCAAGCCTCTAATCCTTCTCGTCATAACTGCTTGGAATAATAGTATATCTGCATTTTATGCCATTTCTCCACTGGTCCAATATGTACTTTTCAGGCAACTCACGAACTTTTCTAGCTGAAAATATAGCAAGGATATGTCTACACAGTATCCCTCGCATCTCAAACAACCCGTGTAGACACTTCGCCTCCAACTCGGCCTCATTAAAGTAAACAGTATAAACAACCTCTTTGATGAAATCTTCATTTTTAATTTCATCATCGATAGTGTAAGTTGCGATAACTCCATCCTGTTTCTGAAAATGGCAATGACAATAAATCATTCCCATTATTTCATATTGAACCTCCCTGAATTTGACATTCGTGTACACTTTTGAAACTTCTTCTCAAATGCCAAGTGTGATATGAGCGGAATTGTGAAGTTAAATAAATGAAAGTCTGCTTGATTTTCATTCTCAATTTTTTTCTTCAATGCACTGTCGAACTGATCAACAAACTCTTTTAGGTTTGTCTTAGCATGCACATAACCATCAAAGAAAGCGTTCATACTCTCACTGTGCTGAGTTGTACTCATTCCAGCACAAAAGAAATTCTTCAAATATACCGACACCCAAAACTCTTGTTCTGCATATAAGCTTTGCAACCAACTATTTTCTTGCAAGTTATACGTTGTAATAAGGACGTTCTAACCCAGCCCAAACTCCTCGATAGTAAGGGAGTCATATACACAAGATAACAATTTACTTTTCAAGCCACATTTGTATTGACAATGGGCACCAAGCTTCTCAGGGACTTTGCGCAGTATGTGCCACAAGCAATATCTATGACGCGTGTTAGGGAACACAATGGCGATAGCATTTTTCATTGTGCGATCTTAATCTGTAATAATAGTATTCGGCCCCTTTCCATCCATGCAATCAAGCCAAGTTTTAAATAGCCACACAAATGATTCTGTATCCTCGCTTAAAATAAGCCATGCACCCAAGAGGATTGACTACCCATGGTGATTTACACCCACGAAATGTGCAAATGGCATTCCGTATCTATTTGTTAGATACGTGGTATCAAAAGTTATCACATCTCCAAAGTAGTTGTACGCCCCTCTACTACGAGCGTCCGCCCAAAACACATTCATCATCCTATCATCATCATCCAAATCCATTATGCCGTAAAACCCATCATTCTTGTATTGCATCCTTCAAAAATACTCAAGTAGTGCTTGTGCATCACATTTCCCCAACCGTAGATGATGTGCCTTATCAATATAGTTACGATAATCTTTTTCCCCCAAGGGTACGTTCTCAAACCCACCCGCATCAGTCACGATAGTTTGGAAACTCTTACTCATCTGTATGCCAGCCTCATCATTTGTATCCAAAACCCTCTTAACGGACTCACTAACTTCTCTATTGCATCTGAAAAACTGAATTTTCTTGGACTTAACCCATGATTGTGCGTGTTAAACACCGATGTGACACACAATTTCCCACTCTTCAACAACACATTCATCCTTGCCTTACAGTCTGTCTTGCTTGTTGGTCGAGGCGTAGAGACATTTGACGTCCGATTCCATGTCTTGCCACCACGAACACATCCCAGAGTGACGTATAAGACAGTCCCATCCTTCGCCCTTTTACTCCTTTGTGTCATTATCCCAAATCCACATTATTTACCGTACTGTTTATAGTAAGCAACCAACTCATTTTTTTATTCAAAACTCATCCCTGCCTTTGGCTCCTCAGTAATATCACACCCTAAAGTAGGCTCCGTGGATAGTGTACCAAAACTGCCAGCCTCCTTGGTATCAATAGTATTACCCAAAGAGGCAGTAGATTGTGCTTCAATGTCTATTGAGTCTAGGGATGCGTCACTAATTGCCTCAACAGAATGACTTTGTTGTGCAATATCTTCCTAATATTTAAAAGAAAACAATTATAATCGAACAATTATAATAGATCAATATCTATTGTGGAAATATCTATTGTGGAAAAGGATGGATACCCAGTACAATCATGTGGAAAATAAACTCATCACCTCACTGCCACATGGATATGGGTTGGCATTTGTAGGAGAAATAAATGCTGGTAAAGCGAAGCACGAGCTACTTGCTACACTAGAGCTAGCACTGGTAGCGGAACTAGGCATGGCAACACTGGTAGCAAAACTAGGCATGGCAGCGGGAGTAGGTATGGCAGCACTGGTAGCGGAACTAGGCATGGTAACAGAACTAGACATTCATGGATATTGCTGCAATTTACAAGAAAAAAAGGGATTAAGAACTCAAAATCACACTAAGTACATGAAAACTCGAAATTATCACTTGATTGCTCTATGGAAATGGGTAGGCAGCTGGAGGAGGTCCCATCACTGGTATGACGAAACTATTCAAGGCAGCGGAACTTGACGTGGCAACAGAACTTGACATGGTAACGGAAGTAAAGTTCCATGGATGTTGCTGCAATTATATAAAAAATGTTATCAATACCCACATAAATAATTAAATTTTATTAAATATTACCACATCTCGAAAGCATCACCTAATTGCTCCATGGAAATGGGTAGGCAGTTGGAGGAGGTCCCATCACTGGTATGGTGGAACTATATAAGGTAGCGGAACTAGTCAAAGCAGCAGAACTACTCAAGGCAGTGGAACTACCCGATTGTTGCAATTTTTTAAGAAAGCGCTTATAATTAGAACAAATACTCAAGTTCATAAGATTGGTGCCCATGTACTACTTTACCATCTACATCACCTGATTGTTCCATGGATATGGGTTCGCATTTGGAGGAGGCACAAAAGATGGTACCCATGCCTAAGGCACTGGACCGTAGTAACCATGCATGTAGTTTGAAAAATCTGGATAATGTGGTCTCAATATGTCCTAATATAACACACAATAATCTTAATCAACCCGCATTGACTACACATAAAATAAACACATGATAACTGTTGAAATAATATTAAAATACCTGGGTTGATGGATTTGCGACAGGTGATGTTATGCGATATGTGTCTTCTTTCTCTTTCCCCATCTAGACAATTCAAAATAGAATATTGAGATCTTGTATAAATCTAGAAAAGTGATAGCCTAAATGATAATGCAAACAGGTTGTTGATTTATGACTCTAAATTGGTTTATGACTCTTTTTCCATTTTGGCTTTATAAATAGTCTTTTTTGTTTGTAAGACATAATTACAAGAAATAATTAATATAAAATCCAAACCGGATAGACTATAATTTATTTATTTATTTCTTTTTGCCTGTCATTGATATAATTATAAGACATAATTACAAGATATCTTTTTTTTTCAAGAAGTACGATAGAATTATCAAAAAAAAAATTATAAGATGTTAAAAGATCACTGAGTCAATCTTTCTAGATGCAATTGATTCCTTTCTATCTAGTTTGTGCTTAAGGTAAGCAAATGCATGGGCCACAAATCTACTACTGGCTTAGCAGAATATCATGAACTTAATGGACTATATGCATGATAAATGGACTGAATCTAAGAACATGGTTAAAAATAGAAAGCATATATAGTATTTAGAATGAGAGAATTAGTTTGTGTTGTGTTTGATTTTTTTTTTTTCTAAATTGTAAACTAGTGTTTGTTTCATACGAGTTAATTAAATTTTTTTAGCAGAAAATTAATTAACTTGATTTTGATTTTTTTTTCAGAATTAGTGGAAGTTGTATGCATGCATGCCTAAGTTCAAAAGATGAAATCTGAAGGTCAGTTCATATAAATATTATTCCTACATAAATAAACGACATCATGTGCAGATCAGTTTATTGATCAATAAACGACATAAATATTATTGAAGACTGCAAACAAAGATTTATCGATCAATTTATCATTCACTAATAAAAAAAAGGATTTTAAAAAAAAAGCAACAAAAAAATCAGTTTCAATCTTTCCAAATCAGCGTAAACGATGGAAGTCCAAACCCATGATTAGCCTGTAGAACTAACAATTTCCAAACCCATAACTAACAATAAGAGGCTGCGATTTTTGCATATTTCGAAGGCGAATAAGTTGAGAGGAAAGAGAGATTTCGCAACTAACAATTATTAATCACAAACTGACTTCTCTGTATTTACAGAACTGTAATCTAGGCATTTTATTAATCTTACAGAGATTTTTTCATAGATTTTTTTACATTAAACTAACCTCCTAATGCATATCNGGATTTTAAAAAAAAAGCAACAAAAAAATCAGTTTCAATCTTTCCAAATCAGCGTAAACGATGGAAGTCCAAACCCATGATTAGCCTGTAGAACTAACAATTTCCAAACCCATAACTAACAATAAGAGGCTGCGATTTTTGCATATTTCGAAGGCGAATAAGTTGAGAGGAAAGAGAGATTTCGCAACTAACAATTATTAATCACAAACTGACTTCTCTGTATTTACAGAACTGTAATCTAGGCATTTTATTAATCTTACAGAGATTTTTTCATAGATTTTTTTACATTAAACTAACCTCCTAATGCATATCTCTCTCGGTAAGAAATTTTTTCAGAGGGTTTTTCACATAAAACCAACCAGATGAACAAAATCAAATGAAAAAAATCATAAGTTTTGATCTTGGATCTTACCTGGTTCGACATTGATGGGTAGAAGGTGCGGGATCGATTTTGAAGTGAAATTAAACCCAGAACTGCCGACAACTTCTCTTTTCTTTTCTTTTAAGCTTTTTCATTTTTTTTTTAATATAGATGATGACGTGGCAAAATGCCACGTCAGAGGTGTGCACATACATGCATAAATTTTGCCTGTATGTAGCAGTTTTGTATTTGAAAATGAAATATTTAAGAATACCTGAGAACAGTTGTGTTCTTGACAAGTCCTAAATCTCAAAAGTCTTTCTATTCAGATTCTCAACTTATTATTTAATTATTACTTGATTATTATTCAAACACAAAAACTAGTGCAACATTTACAATTTTCAAAACAAAAAAAAAATAATAATCTTAAAAAATAGTATTCCAACAACTTTTCAAGTTTATCTATCAACTTTTATAAATTTCAATACAATACTTATTTTTAAAATAATTTTTATTTAAAATTTTCTCACTTTTCACAATCCAATCTCAAATAAATTCTCAAATATTTCCAACAATTTTTTTTAGCCAAACAAGCGCTAGTCTAAAATACCAAACATTTTTTTTTTTTTTAGGTTGAGTTAAGATATTTTATTAAATTAAGATTATTTTATTATTATTTTTAAATTATTTTACTACTATTTATAGATATTTTAAAATATTTTTAATATTCAAACGGACTAACAATAAAATCTCAAGGTATCTTTTCATTATTATTAGTGCTTGATGGGCCCAATAACGAAGAGAAGTACCTCCAAATAATCCAACAATGAAATATGAAATTGATTGAGCAATGAAAATAAAGAGTACTTCTACCTATAATTGTAAAGTGCATATACGTCGCGTAATCGATTTGAAAAAAAGTATGATCAATTATTAAAAAAATTAATTTTTTTCATATGAGTCTCATGTTTTATTCATTTTTTTCAAAGCGATTACGCAACAGTTACAAATATATTTTCTCCAAAATAAAATACTCGAGAAAACATCCAAACACAAATAGAATAGACCCTGTTTCAATTATGACACTTGTGGAATGATAAAGGAAGATTATTAGGTAGTTCGAAAGTATAGATGATATAACATGACTCTCATCCTATTATGAGATGCCATGTCATTAAAATTACATATATATATATAATATTTTTAATAATACATTGAACTTCTTGCCATTTCCCAAACGACTCTTTACTTGGTTGAGCACAAAGACACAGCGTAATTAGTACGTAGTTACATATGCAAGTTGGAACACTTTCTTTGAGCTGAAGGCATTCCCTTAATTCCTTGTAGAAAAAGAGAAGTTTGGATTCTTAAGATTTCTTTCTTTAAAGTTTTAAACTACAGCAACTGAACATAAACATAGTGAAAAACAGTACTTGTCCTGCTGCTTGGTTGTCTTCTTTGTGCTGTTCTTTTCCTTTTCTTTCCTTTTTCAGAACAATTCTTTAATATTGTTCTGGTTGATTCGTTGCTTGTCCGATTTATTTCTGCATCTTTTTTGCTTAATTAATATTTAATATTTCACTCTCTTTCCCACTTAATCGAACTTGGAAAACCCTCAGTACTCAGTCATTCATTTCCTTAATTTTATGCATTATTACAACTAATTCATACTATTATATATGATTTTAAATAATTAATAATAAACAACTGACAATAATCTCTAATTAAAAACAATTTTCCTTAATTTTCTGAATTTTACAGAAAGTTGGAAAGTCACTTCCTTTGAACGGAAGGCATTCCCTTGTGGAGTCGTGAAAAAGCATAATTCACATGCATGGGCTCTACACGAGTTCTATAAAGGGGTGGCAATTGTAAAGATAATCAAGTCTTATGTGATAAGATTTTTGGCATTAAAGTTCATAATTTCAGATCTAATGCTAGTTGTAACGCCTATTTAAGGAGGAGAGTTAACCCAAGATAGGATGTGCATTCATTCCATCTACTGAACTCTTACTCATCATCATCATTCAAAGCTTGCCAACTTCTTCCCTTAATTTCAAATGGAGCCAAAAGGTACGTAGGTTTTTTGAGATTTCATGTATTGATCGTTATGCATGTAAAGATAGATACATAAAATACGTAGAGATAGATTCGTAAAGTAGATCACACAATATTATCATGTATTGTTATTGTCATTTTAGTTTTTGAGGTGTTATAATATATATTCTTTGTATTTTTATTTTGTATCTTATCTTTTATATTTTCTTAAAACTATTGCTTTTTTTTTAATTATTTTTGAATTCCTAAATTATTTAGCACAACTTGGCAATTATATGCTGAGATGGCATAACTCTCATTGTTTGTTCTGTTAAAGGAGGGACTATTTTTTTAAAGACCAAAAATGTAAGGACTTAAAATTAAACAAATCCTGAAATCCCAGTGCCTTCTTCTGGGATTGGGTCAAGTGGCAATGGTATTAGTTTTGGTGGTATCCTCCCAATTGATTTCTGGCTCGAACCTTTATATGCAAATAATTTTTAGCAGTCATTAGACTGAAAGAATTTTTTCTTAAATTATTTAAAGTGCACTTACAGAAAATTCCTTATTAAGAATTTGTGCGTTCTCTGATTTAGTTCTCGTGAGTTATCCAAAGTACATTCGCATAAGGCAAGTGCTAGGGAGAGCCCATTTTGGGCTCCCGTTAGTTTCCCGATTGCTTTTTTTTTACTTTTTTTTATTTTTTTTATTTTTTATTACTCAATGATTAAGAAATTTTTGTTAATAATATTGTGAATTTTTTTCTTTTTTTAAAAATATTTAAAAGTGTTAAAAAAATGATGTGAAAAAAAAATATAAAAGATTTAAAATTTTGTTTTTCACATCATTTTTTAGCACTTTTTAATATTTTTAAAAGAGAAAAAATTCACAATATTATTAAATAAAATTTTCTTAATCATTGAGTAAAAAAATACTAAAAAAAAATTAAAAAAAAAACAATCAAGAAACTAACGGAAGCCCAAAACAGACTCCCTATCATTTTCCTTCACATAAAAACTCAGTACCTTATTTTTTTAATCCTAAACCCAAATTACCATTTATTAACTTTCCAACCAAAATTTTTTTCCTAATCGGGTTGTTGGGTATAAAAATACAAAAATAAAATAAACAAGAGGAGAGAATGTTCCCTTGTTAAGCAGCCTGATGTGCAAGGACGTATTTAGTTCAACCTGATCCCCATAGGGTGTAATCCTAAGTTGTAGATCACCACCGAGGGCACCTGTATATTTAAATAGTTTGTAATTAATTTAGCGCTTGATTATACGCTTTTTTTGTCTCATTTGGTTATGCAGTTTAGATGAAATAAGATGAGATATTTTGTTGAAAATTAAATAAAATATTATTATAATATAATTTTTGTTTTGAGATTTGAAAATTTTAAAATTGTTTATTATATTTTGTATGGGAGTTTGAAAAATAATGATTATATGAGATAGTATAGTTTTATATAATCAAACCAGCCTTAAATAGTTTTATAAATCAATAGCTTCAATGGAAGAATTATTTATAATATGACACGTTAAGTGTGATTAGAGACCCGATAAAATTATCAAGATAAAAAAGAAACTGCATTTCTCATTTATATATTATAATTCTTATTTTTACATAATTTTTAAAGCTTAATATTTCTCAACTCATGTCATTCATGCATGCATAAGTCTTAGCGGAGTTGATAACTAGAACCTATAGTATCCGAGACCTAATAAAAATCACTATCAAATGAAATACAACCACGAGTAGACAAAGATAAGACATAAACCCGTCACAAAGTACTACTTAATTTGCTATCAACCCTAAACTTTTTCAGGATTTTTTCAATTTTTTAATTTTTTTTAGTTTTTAAGGGTATTTATGTCAAATTATTTTATGGAGGGGGTACATTTAAACTTTTTAGTAGTTTTGAGGGATGATTGCCAAAATTAATAGCTTAGAGGAGTGATTATAAATTGAGTGATTACTTTGATATTTTACCCAAAAAGTTTATACTACTTTAGTTCATGTGTTGTGGTTTCATTTTTTGAACCAATCACTCCCCAAACTTAAGTCATGTTGTTTCTCAACTCATTGAAAAGTTGGTCCTTGTTACTTCAATTCAATTATATTTTTCAAAAATGTTTCATGGTAGAATTGAAAAGTTCAAGAATATATATATATATATATATATAAATATATATATACATGGTTAGTTAGTTGTAGGAGGATCATGACCTCTTCAAGGTCGTGTCCATACAAAATTTATTTTTATTGGAAAATGATAGACATACAACATTTTTTATAACCTTTTGTACAACTATATTTTAAATGAGGGGCATTTTCGTAAAGTAAATTATAAAAATAATATCACTTTATATAAATATACTCTCTTTAAAACATAGTTGTATAAAAATTTATAAAAATAGTTGTACATGTACCATTACTCTTTATTATTTGACGGTACAAATCTCGCTAGTAAAAATAAATATTGTAAACATTCATTTTATGTTTGTATTTCTCTTCCTAATCCTTGGTACTAAACGATATCAGTATTTATTTTAGTTATCTATTAGTAATTTGTTTTCATTTTTGTTTTTGGGCAGGCTTTTGTGGTAAGGAAAACCTACTCTTACCGCTGGTAGCCCCCGCTAGGGGCTACCGTATTTTTTTTTTTTTTTTTAACTGAATGATTAAGTAAATGTTTTTTAATAATATTGTGAATTTTTTGTTAAAAAAAATAAATGTGTTAAAAAAAAAGCAAAAAAAAAAAAAGTAAAATCAACTAGTGGTAGATATCTTTCTGGTTGGCTAACTTCAAGCGACTCTTTTTAGAAAGTAGAACCTCTGTTTCTTTTTCTTACCTGAATTATTATTTTTTTATTATTATTATTTATTGTATCAGCCACAGCCTCGATGACAATGCAACAAGAACAACAATTCAAGAAAATAGTGAATATGTTAGAGGACAAAAAGGCAAAAAGTACCATTGCCCTTGTGGGGGATGCAGGAGTAGGGAAAACTTGGATGGCTAGTGAGATCAATGATTATTACATCAATGAATCTATCAATGGCAGCTGCTTTTATGGTACTCTTTGGTTCTCTATGAACAAAAAGTATGACGAGAGGTCCCTTTATGAAGTCATTGCCCGTCAGTTGTCTGTACATTCAAGTCTCGAGGAGAATGAAGGTAATGTCGAAAACAAGATAACTGAGAGAGAGAAGCTGAAAGGGTTGGAAAACAAGATTACTGAGAAACTCATGGAAATGATAGATGAGAAGTTTGGAGGAGATAGAAGTACTTCTGAAGATAAAGCATTTCTTCTAGTGACTCTAGATAATGTTTGTTGTGAGAGTTATGAAGAGGAAACTGTGTCCAAATTGGTAAAGCTGCTGCCAAAGGAACCAAAAACTGCACTGAAGTTTTTAGTCACAAGAAGGAACAAAGCTCGCAGCAATGAGACTGAGAATGAGGAAGTGATTGAGATTAAACCCTTGTCAAATGAAGAGTCAGGGACTCTACTGAAGAAACTTATAAGAATCTCAGTTCCCAACAAGGAAGGTTTTGGAGAAAGCATTGGGAATATTGCAGAAAAGAGCAAAGGTCTGCCAGCTGCAGTAGTCAAACTGGTAGCAGAAGCCTTCAATCAATCCGGAGAACATGGTTCAGGGCTTTTGAAGTTGGAAAGTGCTCTGAAAGAAGCAGGTAGTTATGAGGAACTAGACAAATGCATAAGGCCGCTCCTGTGCTATGCGATTGACATGCTGCA
>QEOT01009563.1:31233-68399 GCA_003123785.1 Pterocarya stenoptera
GGCACAAAGTTGATCCTAGATTAAGAAGAATTTACTGAAAAGATTGTCTTTTCCTGAGGTGTGTTCCCTTGCCGATATTTGGAAAGGGTTTTGCTACATAACTTATTACTATTCACCCATATTCCATATTTTTTTTTTTTTTTTTGAATTTATTTTTTTAAAACTATTTCAAATTTTTTATTCACTATTCATATAAAAAATATTTGATAAAATAAATTTTAAAAAAATTTTTAAAAAAAAAGAAGAGTGTGGAGTGTAATGAATAATAGGAGGTTATGAAGATTACCTACGAATTGATTGTTTTCCTCGTGAAAGGTATACGTACATGTGTCTTTGACCGGAAATAAGTTCATAGGACTGTTATCACCTACGAACTCTCTTTATTTAATTTGTTTGTTTGGTTTTCCTTTTGAGGTTGATTAACATGTAATAGCCTATGTGCTACGTATTTGCATATCCAAATCCATTTTGTTACAGATGGTTTTCCTTTTGAGGAAAGCAATAAGTCCTGTAGGTAGAAAATTAGACATATCTGATGGTATTGACGATGTGTGGCAAACATGCCAATAGGGGAGAGGTGTAGAGGTAGTCGATTTAGAAATATCTCCACCGGAAGGTTGAACTGAGCATTCAACCTCGGCATCGCATGAGATTCACGTGCCTCTCTTTGGGTCAATGCTCATCTAGTACTTAATGTGGGGAAAGGGTAGCTTGAAGACTTGGAAATGATGCTAATGCACTTCTGGGATGGCAAATATCGTCCTCTTAAGTGGCAAATATCAAGGGGTGTAGCATTGGTGGATTTGAACAGCAAAGTTTCAAATATGTTATGGAGGGTAACGCAGATGTTCCCTCCATCTAAGTCCTTTCTTCCTGATGATTTATAGTCAAACACAACTTGACGTATTCTGTCTTGAAGTACTACTATTTTTCCAATCAACCTTGTTCCAGAATAGAAATGAATAGACTTAAAATAAAAGCTGAACACTTCCCAGATCACCTTTATTCAGCCATGTTCCTACCTATCTATCTTCATGCACCATGCATCTTGTCAGAGTATTTAGAACCACCCCCTAACCAAAATTTGATATAGCATGTTCTAAATTCAAACTATTGACACAATAGAAAGTAGAAAGGAATTTGAGGAAAACCCAAGATGGCAACAAGAGGATGGGTTTCTGGGATCAGAGCCTCAGTTGCTCCTGGTCCACGAAAGAATTGAAGTTCTGCCAAAATCAGCTGCATACCATAAAAGAACCAAATTACAGACTCTTACTTCCCAGCCTGACCTAAAAAGAAATTCTTGAACGGATGAAGCTTAACGACCCAAATTTGCGAGCAAAAATTTCACAACAAAGCTTAAGCTTTCTTTGGCTTAATGCGCTTCACCCGTGAATACAAGAAGACTCCGGCAAGAGCAACTCCAGTTCCTGCATCAAATCCAAGACAAAGGTATCTCTATGACTGGATAGGAAGGGGTGTAGTAAACTAATACTAACATCAATAAGTCTGACCTTACTTTTCCGACTACTATAGATCACCCAAGTAACTTACCAAGAGAGTTGATAGGTGAGACCGCCGTTTTGAAAAAGAGGACAGAGCTGACTATGACCACCACTCGCTTCACACAATTTCCAACGGAGTGGGTAACAGGTGATACCCTCTGCAATATCATGTAGGAAACCTGCACAGTTCAATCCATTGAGTCAGCAATTCCTAGTAAGGAACAAGGTATTAAAAAAAAAAAGAGTAATGTTAGATACAGTCCTTGAGTGTGCAAGCCCCGCACACTCCCTTTGAAAAAAAAGTGAGATCTACCATTAAAAAAATAATTTTTTCATGTGGATCCCAGATTTATCCACTATTTTCAAAGGGAGTGCGCAGGGCTTGCATACCTTAAGACTTGCAAATATCATTTCTATTAAAAAATGATGCACCCATTTAAACATTTACCTCTGGTGATTTTCACCGCCTATTTTTTTTCCTTCAAAGCATTAGTATTGGCTTCTCTATATGCAAATGCAAAATCACATGTTTGGGAGATTGTTTTTGCCATTCAAGAAAAACTCTCACATTGGATTATGCATATTTGAGTCAAAATAATAATATTTTTTTTTCTTAAATTAGTTTTTTTATATATATTTTGCAATTAGCACCCACTACATACATTTGGCATTAATAATACAAATATAATAATCAAAAATATAATTTTTTTATATATTATATTAAAAATATAATAAAATGATAAAAAAAATATAATATATTATAATAATAAAATGAAGGTGAAGGTGAAGGTGAATGTTCTGTTGTGTTGTTGAGAGAGGAAGAAGAGGAAAGGGTAGTGAGAGAGAGTGTGGGAGGAGAAAAAATTAATAAAATAGCATTTGAGGAGTGAATAGTGCATCTCCAAAGATGTATTGACCCTGTTCATAGCTATGGAAATATTTCCATATGCATAATCCAATGTAGTCAATTTAATGCTCTAGTTATGCAAATATGTATTTGCATTTGCATATAGATAAACCAATACCAATGCTCTATTTAAGTAAAACTAGTCAGATATTGCTAACATTCGTTTTTTGCCCTTGGAAATGCAATGTGGACAACAAAATTATTGAATTTACCCCTCCTCTCTCTAGTGCACAAGAATGTTTAACTCAATAAAACACGCCACCACTGAATTTGTAAGAACTCATACATTAAAGTATTAAGGGACTGCACTTGTATCACTAAACTGGCACGCTTAGGCGTTACTGTTGTATATGTCCCGTATACTAGGACTCTTGCCTATGCTTGTGATCAATAAAATCATGTTAACCGATAAATAAAAAAAGGACTGCAGAATGGATCCTTGGGAGCACAGAAAGAAAGGAATGTAGGGTCAATAGTTCAAAAAATCTAAGCATTGTACAAAGCAGTCAGAAAAAGGCTTTACAAGAACCACTAAAGAAACATTTTCCAGTCAATTTGGCCAGATAAAAAGAAAAAAAAAAATACCCCTTTGGACAAGCATGGGAATCTAGATAGGTCATAATTAACACATAAGAAACAAATTAATTTGGAAAAAGAAACAAGAAAAACCAGAGTATGGAAAACATCTCACCTGCTGATAGGCGTGGAAGCAGAGTGCAGCCAAAAGAGACCTGGTGTATAGTTGTTTAACATTTAATCCCTGGAAAGTAATATGATATATGTTAATCAACTAGATAGACCCATATATTAAAGATGCTTCTGTCTTGAGTGACATCAAGACCGTATGGAATTTGTACCAGCAATTTAGCTCTTAAGAATTTACTCACAGCTGATTGGAGATATGCAGGAGTAAACTTGACACCTTCCATGAAGATAGCCACAGGAGTCAACAAGAAAAAGGACATTATTGTTATTATTGAGAAGAGAGTAATGTTGTCCAAAGATTCCTGCAAAGGATAAAGTAATGGTGATGTGCAAATTCCAAAAAAGAAAACTAAAAAGCCCATGGCAGAGTGCGGTATGACAGACCAACTGCATGCAACTGTTGTATATTACCCTCTTTCATGATCAAGATAAAAAAGCAACAGGATTAAGAAGATATGCATCACAAAAATGTAGATTACCTCTTTCTTAACCATGAATTTTTTGCTAAGGACATTACGAGATTGATTTGTCAAATTGGAAGCCATTGCACTCGAGAATCCAGCCCTTCTCCAAAGTACAACAATAAGATCAAATATCATCTTTGGAAACAACTTGAGTAATACTGAATCCTAAAATATCATACGCAGACATATCATACCAATTAAAAGATGCCTCTGTGACTGATGCCAGTGCCACTCCACCAACAATTGGTATGAGGGAAGCAACCACCCATAAAGTGGGAGTCTGTGTGATCAAGAAGACACCAGTTAGAGTTGGAACCACTTGATGATTGATGCTCATGTACATAATCATAAACAATTCTTGCAAGCTATAAATTCCACCAATTTCTAAAAACCATTTTCACAAAATTTAAGAACAAAAACGGATAATTTAATTTAATTGATGCTACAGATTTTTTTTATTGATAAACAAAATTTTATTAAGCATAGAGTAGACAAAGGCCCGAGTGTACATATACAAGGATGCTACAGATTTCAATGTTATAATTTGTAGAATAATATAGGCAGTCAGTTTAATTTTTACCAGAACATCTTGGTGATCCAAATAATTAAAAAGGGGCAAGAAGCATAAATCCTCACCTCCCCTAGAAACATTGCAGAGAGGATAACTGAGAAGAAGGGCTCCATGGCTTTAATCGTGTGAGTAAATGACACTGCAACTTTTCCAAGACTCATATTAGTGAAAAGGTTCCCTAAGGTGTGCACCACTGCCAATGGAAATATAGCTGCAAGCTGTCAAGAAGTAAGTTGCATATAGATAAGTAACGCAACATAAAATCCATTACTCTTTTATTAGATACTAAAAGAGTTAGTCTATTCTCAAGTCGGTATGTAAAGCACGTCATCCACATCACTTAAATGATAATATTTAAATTTTAAAATTTTTCTTTCAAATCGAATTATATCATGTATGCGTGCTATCCACACCGGCTTATATATAGAATTTTTCATACCAAAATACCACATAATATGAAATACCTGTGAACCACTAATTTTTGGCCTTTTGTAGAGATTAAGACCCCACATCAGTGAAACAAGTACAGTCCCAACAGCAAACTGAACCGCTGTGACAGTTACAGGGTATGGGTATACCTTCAAAACCTGTGAACAAGAAGTATCACAAATCGTGCTACATATTCTTTCTGAAATACCACCATGCAATAAGCTTTACTGGTCAAATGTATGCCAAATTGAATTGAAGTATCTCATTATGCAGCGTCTTGATGTGAACTGAACTCGGAAGACCCAACTAGAACTTAATCATGATTTTCCGAGAAATAAATAAATGAACTTCTTAAGGTCCTAGCGATGAAAAAGAAAAGATCTTCCACCAAAAGGGAATGTTAAGAAAAAAACAAAGTTTCAGGAAATTTCGCACCCGGCCCCATTACTTGCAACAACAACAAAAATTATTATTTTTTGTTAAAGACAAAATCGTCATCGCGTTTTCTGGCATCTTTGGCTAAGCGATCTAACTCTACCACCCTAAAAACCATACGTTTCCACAAATGTCAATATTCAAAGTTAACAGAGTAAGAGCAAGTCATTCTCTCGAATCCAAATCAAAACCACACTCGCATCAAACAAAATCCACAACCACCACCTAAAATTTCAAGCACCATCATTGTTACATAAAGTAGTGGCACAATATTCGGTGAACAGACGAAACAAAATGAAGTCCACAATCAAATCACCCAATCCAAAACAATCCCAAATTTCAAAAAGAGAAACATAGAGGCTAGAACCCCGAACCTGCTTGTTGTAGATATTGAAATAGATGTTGAAGAGGTACCAGAGGCCAAACAAGGCTCCGAGCTCCACCGTCTTCCACGTGCTGCTGGACTCTGCGCTCTCGGGCACCGAGGTGGCCTTAAGCTCAAAATTACTCGCTCGGGCATCGGAATCAGGCGCGGGAACAGACGTCCAGGGCCTGAGCTTGAACGAGGAAGACGAGGAGGAAAGAGACCAGGATCGATTAGGGAAGTGAGCAGAGAAGGACCCATTGACGGATGGCGAGAGATGGCGGGGCTTGGAAGAGGAAGAGGCGCGGAAGGGGTCGAATCTAGTGTTGAAGGTCGTGTTCAAAGGGCTTCTTCGGATCTTGGGGAGTGGGAGCAGCGAGGGCGAATGAGTAAACGCCGTGCTCTGCATTGTCGAGGCCAAAGCTTGAGATCTCACACACACACAGAGAGATGGAGATAGACAGAGAAAGGGGGGTGGCTTTGGGAAGTCCGCAGGGGAAGCGAGGAGGTTGAATTGGGTTGGTGCAGCAGTGAGATTGCGTTTGCCGAGTGAAGAGAAAGGGAGGGCAGAGGGGGAAAATAATGAATAAAGAACGGGACTTTGGATCTTCCTAACGTTTGACTGTCGTTTCCAACAACCGGCAATTGATCAGCAACACCTAATCGTGGATTCTGCTAATTAACAGAAAGATTCTCTCATTATTCCTGCTAATTAACATCTGCTTTTATTCTTTATTTTTTTTTTTTTTTTTAAGTAAGTAGGTGGTATAAAAATGACGAATAGAAAAATTCAATTAATTTAAAAAAATTAAAATAGATGTGATATACGATATAGGCGACAGGATGGCAAAACTTTTACCAAATAATTCCTTATAAATATGGATTATCAAATATTATCAATCTCCTAAGTCTTAATTTTATATTTGGTGGAATTATTTAGAAGCCAGGAAATGTGATGGTGATGAATTCTAGGTACCTGCAATTCCAACTTTGACAGATTCACCAACTCATTTGAGCCATCTGGTCTTGTCCTGTCCACTAATGGTGTCTCCACATGGCCAATGGTTCAGAGAGAGCAGGCGAGATCACTTGTTAGGAGGGTTGATCTCATTTCAGGTTGTATTCAGCCAACATACCAAGTGATAGAGTGATGGGCCCACTTCTTAGAGTCCGAAGTTGCAGTTGGTATCTGAATCTTTCTCACATACTTTTACCAATCGTAAGTGCTATTTTACATGCTCATACATATATCTAAAATGTCAAAAAAAAAAAAAAAAACTTCTAACCCCCTGTATTTGTGTTACTGTTCATGGTTCATTCATCTCAATTGATGTCAATATCAAAATAAAAATTATTAGAAGATCCCTGATATCAACATCTTGTCTGTGAGATCAGGAATTCAGGATTCTTTCCTTCCAGTGCCAAAATAACAGTGTCTTTTACATATCGATTCAAGTTATATCCATCACAGTAATATAAGATACCTTTATAAATGGCATGAGAAAACAAATGGGCTTTGTTAAGGGGGGGAAAACAACAAAAGCCCTGGAATAACAGAAGGTCAATTCCACAACCCATAAATCCAGCAGCCATGGTGAAATTAATAAATTAAATTTGTTGCACTCAGGGTAATGATGAATACAACAAGTGTGCATATATATATATATATATATGCCTGGATACCATTACACTGCTAAGACATGTATACTTGAACACTTGCAGTCTTCATGACCCGGCAGATAGGACAAACATCAATAAACCCTGCACAATCCTTACAGAGACACAGATGCCTACATGGTAACAACAATACACAAACTTCCCTGACTTTACAAGCCCTGCAATTCATCTGTTTCTTCATGAAGACTGGATTTCCAAAACCATTTACAATGCCCGGGTGATCCAGGTTAGTATAAGAGGCTGCATCATCTACCTCACTGTCCCCATATCCTTCCTTTCCATGGAGTGCACCTTGTGCCATGACTTGCTGCAAATTACTTTTTAAGATGTTTACAACAGACTCGTTGTACTTTGCTTTATAGTGCCAGGACTGAACTTCTATGGCAACCTGCTTTATTCTCTCCATTAGTTCCTTGTTCTTGCGGTTCATATTCTCTATTTCAAGCTCCTTTTCACGTAATTTTCGGTCAACTCCATTTTCTATGGCACTCAGAAAGGAAACTGTGTGTCTTTGCTTCAGTTCCCTTACATCCTTGAGGAAGTTTTCTTCCTGTTTCAAACACACCAGGAAGGAACTGGTTTTAAAAGCTGAGTTTAAAGAGAAGTATCAAGCTACTGCAAACTAATTTGTAGGGCTGCCTCCTAAGTGGCACAACAGTGATAACAGAGGATAAAACATTACTTCTTACATTTTCACCTTGAAGAAAAATGGAGGTATTGTTAAGATGATAGATGTTGACAGCACCACAAGCTGATTGCTAGATTAAGGATATTACCTGAAGCCTAATATAATGATCAAGGTCTTCTTTCTGCCTATCAATTTCAAGCTTCAGATTATCACCAAGGGACAAAATAACAGGGAGAACAGCTGTCATGCTTTCACTTGCAGAAGTAACAGAAGAGTTGTGTTCATCCTCTTCATACGAAAGTTTCAGCCCAGTTGATACAGGGTTAGGATTCAGAATGCTTCCAGACTGACCAGCTTTGTCGTGAGAGAAGTTTTTGTTTATAGATACAAGACGCGTTGGTTGTCTCGAAACAGATTCTGCTTCCATGGCTCTTTTAATTGGCTGCTCCATAGCAGTTGTATGGTCATTTCCCCTGTAGTTCAAAGGGCCAACACTGCATCCAACTGGGACTGTGACAGATTGCAGTTCACTTCATGAAATTAACCACAAGATGCTGAAGATATTTTAAAATGAAAAAAAAAAGGCAGGCAATGATAACCAAATAAAATTAAGGCAAGCAAGGAGAGCAACAGAAGGCAACTTAAAGTTCAATTGGTCCATCAATCACTTTTGCAGACTCTTATTGATGAGAACTAAACAGTCAAGTCTAATTCCAACGAGTCATTTTGGTTGCTCAAACTAGATGATCGGTCCAGTTGCATAAATGGGAGAATATTTACTTTCATCGTCTCATCAGTTTTCTGTTATAAATTTTGAAAAATGTAAATAATTCTGATGCCCAAACCATTGCTGGTTTAGGATCTACAGAGTTGGCCACTTCCAAGAGATTCACAAACTTGGTAATGTTGAAAAAGCAGACTTATCTTTACACATTTGATTCAATATTTACCTAGACTTTCGAACATGTCTGATCTAAATAATCACATGATGTGTTGCGAGTATGGCACGGAGACAAGGTCATATAATTTATCACAGGTTCAAAATATAAATAGACCATGCAAGTAACAATGATCCAGAAAAGCAAGTGACAGGACAAGGCAATAAGAAGAGCAACTATCGCCATGAATAATGACAATGAAACATTTTGGGACAATGAAACATGTATACGACAGTATTAGAAAGTTTGAATCCATAATCAGAACTCAGAAGGGGGACAAAATCATAAGTTACAAGTTCGAGAAAAAACTCACAATCCCCAAATAACTGCAGTTGTGGCAATCCACCGGTGACATATTGAAACCGACTTTCCTCAGGGAAAGTGGGAAACACGGGATTGTTACCATCTCCTCCAAACATGTTCCTGTTAGAAACCAAGACAGGCCATCATCATCCCATAACTAAGTAAAATTATGAAGGCTTAACCACATATTAAGAACATAAGCTCAAGAATCCCATATTAAAAAAAAAAAAAAGCCATCATGCACAATTAAGCACCTCAAAATAATAATGGTAATGAGGGGCAACAGATGATCGAGCAAAAGAAGTACACCTGAAAAGTTTTTAAAGAAAAAAAAAAAACTTCAATGAATGAATAATAGAAAATCACAGTCCACAGACATCCCAAAGATATGATTTCCACGTCTATTTATATACATAATAGATGTAAAGGAAAATCAACTGCCTAAAATACTGATCGATCAATTCAGAGAACCTCAACAGACCCCAAAAAAATCAAACACAAATGGTATATATTCTAATAAAACCAATATGGAAAAGACCAAACAATAACAACAACCTTAGCATAACAATAACCGTCCCTATATTTCTTCAAATCAAACCGTAACAAGGGAAAAAAAACGTCTACAGAAAAAGCCCTTAGTTAAAAAAAAAAAAGTTAAAAAACTGATAAAACTTGGATCTGTCATCTCAAGAGACTTCCCCAGAATGATCAAACTTCAGTTTCTTTTAACTGGCAGCATTTTCTCGGGACCCAAAACATAACATAACCGGAGACAGACAAAATCAGAAGGGGTACCTGAAATCGTGGTTGGGCGAGTTGGGCAGGGTCCGATCGGGATGGAGAAAATGCGAGAGAGAGAGAGAGAGAGAGAGAGAGAGAGGTGTGCTAGGAGAGAAAGAGGAGGAAGAGAAGCATAATTATTGTTGTAGGTGGGAGGGAGGGAGGAGGGGCAGTAGTGGCTTAGCTTTGTGGAAAAAGAAAGGGTGGAGCAAGTAGTTGAGATTATAAGAAAACCGACGATTCCATTTGTACGGAGAATTCTTGGCATTGGCGTTGGGGTCGTAGTTGTGGGAACAGTAATCTTCACTATCATCATCATCGCCTCCATAGACTTTCTTAATTTCTTTTTTACCACCTTTGTTTTCTAATATGAATTAAATCATTGAATTCATTCCTTCTGATTCAAACATATTTTTCTAATGCGGTAAAAAAAAAAAAAACATATTTTTCTAATATAAATTTCATTAATTCTTAAATATGATATTTTATTGAATTGAAACAAAATTCCATAGACATGATAATTAGAGAAATTACTTGCATGTTGTCAAAATCTTTATTTTTTGTAATTTTAGGGGATAAGAATTATAATTAGGCTCTACTCATAAATTTTATTGAATAAGAAAAAATTATATTCATAAGCAGGTGTAGAGTATACTCGCAACATATTACTTATGTGGCAGAATTTATTTTGTAAAATTTTTTTATAAATTTAAATCTTATAAATCAAATCATGCAATATCAATAATATGAAAAAAAAAAAATTATATTCAACAGTCTACACTACATATTTATTGAATAAAAAAATATAAAATAAAAACACGCATCGGGTTTTAAAACTATCGAGTGGAAAAACTCTAATGTAAATTATATATTAATCACATCGACTCGTAAATAAAATAGTTTCAAGAATAAATTCCCGAACCTACTTGCATGAAACTAGCCCGCCATCAATCTATAAGCTCAAGTTATGATACATATACATATATATATATAAAAGTAAGAAATTAAAAAATTATTATTATAGAGAGAATATATTTCTCTAGAACAGAAGAAAAAAATAAATTTTAAAATCCAAAGTTTTTAATTTTGGGAGGTGAAAATTGGGTGGGTGGATGGGACAGGTAGTGGTCGGTCCGAGGCTAACAGGTGAGCTTAACGAGAAGGACAAGACTTATTAATTATAGCTAATAAAAATTTAAAAAAGAAAGCATAAAAGGCGGGAGAATTTAATACTGTTTTAAGTATTGTTCCTCATCTGGAATATTGGGCCCCACCAGCCACGTGGATACCGTCCTTTTTTTCCTTTTGTTTTTTGTTTTTTTTTTCAGTTTCCGGCAGGTGTGCCTCACGTTTTGCCTGTTGTTCGGGAAATGCGGACCAAGCGACGGTCCCCGTAACTCGGACGGACTCCAAAAATATAATAATTTATTGTGTTTAATATTAACGTAATAATTAATTGTCTTCTCCAATAATTATTAATAGTGATTAAGCTCTTCGAGATTTTTTTAAAAAATTTAAGACTCTTCGGATATTAAGAATATATGTAAATAATAAGAAAATAATTTCTTAAATAGTAATAAATAATTTATAAATAACAATAAAGTAGTTTAAAAATATCGAAAAACAATTATATTTTCAAACAAATCCTTGTATTTACATTTATAGTTGTAAGTGTTGAGTTAGAATTAAGGTTAGGCGGAGTCTCTATTTGGATAGTGGAATGAGATGAAATAGTTTTTGTTAAAAGTTGAATAAAATATTATTAGAATATTTTTTTTAATATTATTATTGTTTTAGATTTGAAAAAGTTAAATTGTTTATTATATTTTGTATGAAAATTTAAAAAAATTGTAATAGTGAGATGAGTAGAGATGAAACCGTTTCTGTATCCAAACAGGACCAAATCAATGGATAGTCTTTGTCGGCTACGCACAAATCTTAGATATGTAAGCTTTGCGCAGTTCTTTTATAAAAATAAAAAATTAGGCATTCTATGAATAAATAATTTTTTACACTTTTTTACGGTGTGACCTACTTTTTACAAAATATTTGTGCGAAAATTATATACTTTGAACTTGTATAAGATATTGTTCTTCCTAATTACATCGGAGTGATTTATGGATCGAAGAGATTCATTGGAAGTAATTGCTAATTACATCTATTTAGAATGACCACATTACATGGAAGTGAAAATTTTCTTGGTGGGTTATTTGAAAATCAAGAAAAGTGGTGGATTTTGAATTCAAAAAATAAAAATAAATTAAATTAAATCAACAAATGAAGAATTGACCAAACACTTAAAAAGAATAAGATTTCACCCAAGAAGAAAACATTAAGGCATCCGACTCACCTAACCAATTCAATTCCAAATCCTAACCATACAATCAATCAATTATCATCCTATTTGATGGCGAAATATTCTAACTTATTTAAGACCCTCTATTAAGTAGAATTAGAATTATCCAATATACGATAACCCACGATATGTCTATGCAAATTTAAAAGCATTTGAGCACATTAAGATTAATAATATTTTCACATAAAAGTCGTACAAATCACGTTAGCACATTCATGTCTTTCGTTCAATTCATGGCATACATCATACGAAGCTAAACTACCTATATCATCTCTCAAATTAACATGCACAACAAATCACTTAATTATTGGCCAAATAATTAAAAACATTAAACTCAATGATGTATACTCAAAAGGAATGATAAAATTATGATCACATAGAAATAAGATTTAGAATTATTATGGAGAGGCTACGTCGTAGCTTTAGCAATAGAAATAAGCTCATAATAGAATCAAAACAAACTATTATAATTATGGAATTCATAATGAAAATTGTACAAAGAAAAAATAAAAGAGTTAAGAAGGAAAATGTATGTAGATCAAGAATTTCAATCGTTGACAAACTCCAATTCGGCTTCCGTCTTCTTCTTATAGTTTCTAAGCTTCAAATTCCTCTTCAATGGTGAAAAACTTATTTTCACAAGGCTCTAGTCGTCCTCCAAATTTCTCTACTTTTCTCAAAACAAGATCTCAATTCGACTTGACGTGCCGTCTTCTCTATATAGATGTTCGTTTTCAGCAAAATCTTTAGTACGAAAGTTGTAGGGTTTTCTCCTAGCTCTCCATAGGCACCGATATTGCCCTTATTGGAGTTCTCTAGCACAAGTTATACTCCAAATATTTAAGGGTATTTCAAGAATTTCGAGAAAGAAACATTTCATGTTCTCTTGATAACTACTTCGATTTTCATGACTCCTTTAATTTATTTGTTCCTAAACAAAGACAAATAAAATAAATAAAAAATCTAATAATACAAAAATTAAATACAAACTAGCATAAAATTAAGAGTAGAAGTATAACAAAACTTCTATAGAAATTAAGCACATCAAATACCAACAAGAAGTTCAAATACAAGCTCTTGAAATAATTTAAAGGTTAACAAAAGTGTCAATTTTATTGCACACAATATTGCTAAATGGGAGGCAACCAATAATTTAATTGATTGCGTCTCAGCACATACCATTCCCGCAAAACCCATCGCCGCTTCCAAGACTTCAATCCGTTCGTTGGGGGGTGGGGGGTTGGAGTTTCGGCTCCACCCACCTCCCTCCCTTGCCAGCCTCAGTTTCTGCTTAGGTTTGTTTTTTTTCCTTTTTTCTAGTTAGCTTTTACTCGTTAGCACCGAAACTAGTCGATATGCTACTTTCCAGCGAGCAAAGTCTGACACGCGCCCCACCATCAGCCTCCCTAAGCGCCAATCTTCAAGATAGTAGAAGAAATATGTCCATACGAGCGGCGCTTAAGCCTCACACGCGGCTCATACCATGCGTGAGTTTCACTCGCCGTGTGCCTATGGATGCTTTCTGTCGCTACGCGCGGCACCGTAGGGATCAGTAGCGTTGAGTTTTCAGAATCCTGCCTTCCACTCCTCTCCAGGTGTGGCGTGTGTACTACACGTGCCGCCACAGATAGTGGTGGCCCCTCACCGACAATTCGTCTCAGTTTTTGGTTACTTTCTTATAATCATGCTTTCCCTAACCAAGGATCGAGTGAAAGTTGATGAAATTCCTTCTAACCAGTCCAGACCAACATGTTGCAGCACATAACCCTTTACTACAGCTTCTAGCTGCAGCTTTATAATATATTCAATAGACTATTTAAAAATCGTCACCAAGCGGTCTTTCCTTGTGAGAATTGGGTGGGAGCCATTTATTTTGCTCTAGAACCTGCCTTTTATTTTTCTTTTTGTGTTGTAATATGTTGATTTTGAGAAGACTGTAGGAAACTCCCACCCCAAACTTGTATATTGTAACTGATAATTTATCTATAAATATCCTATTTGTTGAGGAAAAAAAAATCAAAATTTTGTACCTAAACCTCCTTTTATTGCCCTCCTATTCTGTTTTGTAAGTTTGCCCAATAAAAAAGAAAAAAATTACAGTACCATCCGAATGACATGGATATTAAAGGTGAGAAATAAAGAGGTCTGTGACTCTCAATGAGATCCACCTACTGGGGATCCACCGGCTCATACTTCCTTTCTTTCTCTCCAAACCCTAATTTTCCTCTCAATATTTATAATCATCTGAATAGTTCAATCACAAGAAAATTCAATATATTTGGGAATATATATCATTATTTGCGTATTATTTAAAATTAATGTTAAATATAGTTTTAAGATGTATAAATTTTACGTATTTCTTTTTAAAAAAATGAAATTGACTATTAAAAAATAATTTTTTATAAGAAATGATAGTTGCAATTGTGAGTGTGCAAGCGTTATATAATCACTTTAAAAAAATAAATATAAGATTCACATGAAAATAAAATTAATTTTTTAATAGTAAACTCTATTATTTTTTAAAGCAATTGTACGATAATTAGACACTCTATCCATGACTGTATGTATCATTACTATTTTTTATATAGATCTCAAATTATCTATTCTTTTAATAAAAACATATGGAATTCTAAAATTCTAAATATAATTTATATATATTTAATATATTTTTATCGTACAAATGAAACAATTATATATCAAATCACGTCAAATCTGAGAACGGACTCGTAGCAACAAAAAGGCCTATAAATAGAATAAACGAATATAAACATGCCCACGTCAAAATGACCACAGGCTAGAATCATAAAAGCAATATTGGAAATCAGAAAATAAATAAATAAATAAATCCAAGCCACGTATGCAATTTTATAGACTCAGAGCTCCATGTACAAAGAAAATAGGCTAACTACAATGCTTAACTTGCTGAGAGGAAATAAAAGATAAAAAAAGAAAAAGAAAAAAAAGGTTGTTACAACTTACAACTTTTAAATATCTAAGTTTTACATAAGACTTTTATAAAATGTAGATTTTATTAAGAAAAAGTAAAATTTTCACGCTTTTTTATAGTGAGGTTATCTTTTTTATAAAGAACTTGTGCGAGACTTATATATTTAGAGTTTGTATATATCATTTCTAAAGAAAAATAAAGGAGTGTCACGTTAACAATTAAATTATAAAAATAATTCTATAAATTGACTTATTTTTATCTGATTTATTAAATTTATTTTATAATAAAATTAGTTTTTTATAAGAGCGGTATTACTCTGCCGCTCAATCTTGCCACTAGGCCAAAATCTACTTTTTATTTTTTTCTATTTTTTCTATTCATATTTTTTTATCATTTTAAAATATTTTAAAAAAATATAAAAAAAACTATCAGTACACTAATAGCCACTTCCTTAATTATTAAGTTAAAAAATTAATAAAATAAAATAAAATATATGAAATGTCAAAATAAAGAAACAAAGTGAATAGGCAAAGTACCATTTTTCTTTTTATAATTCATATTTCTCAATAAAATAATAAACACAACCGACGGGCTGAAAAATAAAAACCCAACTGACGGGGGAATGAAGTCCATGACTGAGAAATGATAATTGCAGTCGTGAGTGTGCAAGTCTCATGTAATCACTTTGAAAAAAATTAAGAAATACGAAACCCACGTAAAAAGAAAATTAATTTTTTAATAGTAAACCTCACTATTTTTTAAAAAGATTGTACGACACTTGCGTACTCCATAATTACATGTAGCATTACTCTCACGCAATAGTCAATAATAACATATCTGTTTTTGAATTTAGCTTTCCAGTTGGACAAGAGAAAGTCGAGAGTTTGTGTATTTTGCGGCATAAAGGGCAAAGAGGCCAAATTGTTCGCCCCCCGTAAGGCTCATAGTATAGATTAGGGGTAAAAAAATAATAATAATGAATCGATAAACTGGACCGGACTGGATCGAACCAGTAGATTTGATTTGGTACCGAATTTTGTTTGATTCGATATTGGTTTCATTTTTCTAAAAAATGATCAAAATCGATTTGGTTCCTGTTTTTATTTTTCTAACACCACACCGGACTGAACCGGTTTATATATATATTAATTTTTTATATTATAAAAAATAGTTTTTATATGATTTTTTATATTATATATAATATACATAATTATATATAAAATAATTTTGTATTATATGATAAATTACTGATTAATATAATATTAAATTTTAAAATCTTATATAAATAACTATATATTATCACTATAGTTTATTGTATTAATAGTTATATTAATACTATATCACTATATATTATAATAGACTATAATATATCACTATATCACTATATTATATATTATAATATAAGACAATATATTTTCACTATAATATTATGTACTGTAATATACTATACTATATATACTATATAATATATCGAAAAAATCATATCGGAACTGGTAAAATCGAAAATATCGATTTAGGAGTGTAATCGGTGCGGTATCGGTTATTCAAACCAGTATATACTGATTTAGTTAAAAAATATATCTAAAACTAGACCGATTACACTCTTAGTATAGATAGACAAAACACAAAATTGGTGTGTATAATATGTATACAGGCATAAAGCTAATTCTCTCTCTCCTCTCCCTCTCTCTTGAGTCTCTCAAACGTCTTCTCTCTCTCTCAAGTGATCATGTAAATCTCCAAAACCAAAGGGCCCGAAATTAACGAAAACAAAAAATCTTAAAAACTTAAGAATTGACATTTCCAGAAGGCCAGCAGATTAAACAATGAATATTGCTAACCCAGAACTTCCAACAACAACTTATTCTAATATTATTTTTGTCAAGGCTTGCAATTCGACACATGATGGTTGAAGGATTTGTATAAAGCGTTCAGAGGTCAAGGACATTTTGGCCCAATGATTATATCCCAACCAAAAAATACAAGCAAAGTATAAACAAAAATTAATGAAAGAAAAAAAAAAAACATATCGGACTAAAAGAGAGCAGCGTGAATCGTATAAGCAGACTTTTGGCTTGAGGGAGAGTGAGAGGAGAAAGAGAGAGAAAGAGAGAATGGAGAGAGAGAGTGAGAGAATGGACTGGATTAGATGATATCAATTGCATTTTAAATTTTTTAAATTGATGACTTGTCGTCGATCATTGGAGGGTGTAAATCCCCACCTAACACCGCATCCTATTTGAAGTTAAATTCTTCAAACATGTCCTTCAATATTGAAAAACTCTTCCTTGATTAATTAGGTGATCGTCAAAGGTCAAATCGCCTTCTTCAGTGTTGTGTGACAGTTGTGATGTAAGGCATGGTGAATTTGGTATGCTCTCAAAAATAAAATGGGGAATTTGTTAGGTTTGTGGAGCTGGTTTATTATTGTGGCAACTCAATTAGATGATCTGACCCAATAATGATTCGTTACAATTTTTTGATAGATTTTCAAGACTTATGTCATAGAGCAGCTTGTCGAAGCGGCTTATGGGGTTCCAAAGGGCAATGCTCTCGAGAAAGTTTTTTTTGCATTGTTTGTGACTTGAGAATCATCAGGCAGAGAGTTTGTGCGATAGGTCACTTAACAGGTTGTTGAAGTGAACATTAGATAAAGAGTTTTCTAGAGGTAAGTGTCACTCAACACCTCACTCGAATGAATAATCCAGAAATCATGAAATTAGGAATTTCGTCGTACAACCCTATATATGTTTATTATGAACAGTATGACTGTTTTGAGCATTGTAATTTCATCTCACAGTGTACTTTGACATTCTTCAAAATAATAAAATCATCTACAGCTCCATGAACGTAAGCACGTTGTTGAGTTATGTAAATTCTTTATCGTAATTGTTTGTTATTTGTTTGCTTTTATTTTTCTGTCAATCATTTTCACAACAAAACTAGTAGGGGGAGTTAGAGCAAGCATAAAGAAGAAATGAATAGCTCACATTTGCCATCTGGGTGGACCATAAAGGTGGTTGAGATCACATGCTCCCACCCATGTGTGGAGCATGCATGTTGCAACCATGTGTGGATTGAAGGTAAGACGTGGGTGGGAGCATGCATGTCTCATGTGTGGATTGTAAACTAGGGGTGGGCAGTGGGGCCCCGGCCCCCGTCCGCATCTGGCATCCAAGACGGGGGCAGGGGCGGGGGCGGTGGCGGGATAAGGGTGACCCCATATCTGGTGTTCATCTCCGTTGTTGAAGGTAAGAATCTTGGTTAAAAAAATAATTTTTGTGATTTATGGAATGGAGATTGGAGGAAGAATGAGATTTAATTGGAGATAGAGGATGAGATTTTGTGAATTGTGTACTGTGGAGACTTGATTGTGCATGTGGTTTGAATCATTGATGATTGATGAACTGTTTGTGAATCTATCTCCATTTTGATTTTTTTGGGTTTGTATTATGTAATGTGTTTTGAATTTTGATGATTGAATACATGATATTGAATCATTGATAGTGTAATTAATTCGGATTGGAACCCTAAATTAATTTAGGATTCCAATCCGAAACTCGAAATTAATTTATGAGTTTCAAATATGAATTTAGGGTTTCGAAATACCCTAAATTAATTTAAGGGTTTCAATTAATTTAGAGTTTCGGATTAATAGAAACGTGGATGCATAAAAACATGGATGTATAATCATCATCAATTAATTTAAAAACATGGAAATATAACCATCATCAATTAAGATTGGCTTGTTAATCATAAAAACGTGGGTTCAATAGAAAGAATACAATATGCATTTTAATGAACTACTTTCATTAACATAATTAATGTTTGAATGTTAATACTTGGATGTTAATTGTTTGGCATGTTGCTATGTTTACTATAATTTCAGATTTATTATTTGCTTGAGTTCATGGATATTCCAACGGAGTAGGGATTGACACCAATTGTTACAATCACAGTTGATAATACGTCGTCTAACGATGTCGTATTGGGACATCTTAACACCTATTTTAGAGAAGCAAATAAGACAATCATGGGTAGTGTGTGTCTACATGTGAGATGTGCGGCACATATTTTAACTCTTATTGTCACTGATGGTTTGAAGTATCTTCATGGCTCGATTGCTCGGGTTAGGACTACTATGAGATGGGTGAGATCTTCTCCTTTGGGATTGGAGAAATTCAACTTGTATCTATTTTCGTAGATTTTTTAAGGCTTTTCTACGATGTCACCACGATACTATATGGCATTTTGTGTAACAGCCCGCTAGAAATTCATTGGTGGAATTTCTATTAACTTTAGGAACCTCGTGAAAACCCTATAAATTTTCACGAATCGACCAATCGCGCAGGTTTTAGTCAGCCAACATAGTCAGTGTTATCACTCACTATGGTGTTAGAAATATGAGTTTAATTATTTGAGATAGTTAGAAGTGTCAGAATGCTTTATGGTCTACGCCATTAGACTAAATTGATTATTTAGGATTTTATGGCGTAATAACTCATTTTCATAATTTTGGACGAAAAACCTGTTCAAAAACTGTGAAATTATTTTTAGGGGCACTTAGAGGTTAAATTTCGATAAACGATTTTCACTATAGGTTAATATGAATATTTAAGATTTTTCAGTACTAAGTTTATTATATATTGTTTTTGGAATGAGTAGTAACCTCGATAAGTGCATCAAGTACAGTGTTTTCAAAATCACAGTGTGGAATGTTCAAATTAGGTTAAAGAAGTTTTATTTGGACACTTGGCAAGTTCTTAGCTACACTTAGTGAATAGTATTAGACACTTGGCTCAAATAGGAACCATGAGTTGGATTATGAAGGAATCAAAGTGTAAGATCATACCACCTAAGTGAAACCCTATTCGTTTTCATTTGATCAACCAATTTTGTGCCAGATCAAAAAGGGTTTCAACCATAGTGAAACCCTAAATGGTTGGAATCAATTTGAAACCCCAAAAGTTTGGTCGAAACCGAAACTCTAAACGGTTTCCCTAAACCCTAAAGTCGGCCTCCAAACCTTTTTTAATCCGATTTCTAGTATTGTGTTTAATCACTTGATTAAATCACTTTCACATGCTATTAATTTCTCAAATTCTTGTTATGACATAATTATCCAACTTTTAAATCTTGAAAATTTGATTAGGCCAAGAAAAATTGGATTTGAGCTTGATAGCATCTCAAACCCTAACCAAATCCCTTTTAAACTCCAAATTGAAGCCCACTTGGTTAAGGCCCACCAAGACCCACGAATTTGGCCACCTTGGCAAAGCTTCTTGAAGAAGTTCTCCTCCCCCATGTGGCAGGCCATTCACTGCCCTTGGCTGCCCCAAATAGCTCCTTGATGTGAGGGATTAAGCCACCTCATCACACTCCTTCTAGAAGGTAGCTGCAGTAGCCCACTCCCCCTCCACTTTATGTCACATAGCCACCTCCAATCAATGGTCATTCAAGCTCATACCTCACCCTTCAGATTTCTAGAGGCATGCAAGGCACCCTTTGTTTCAATTCATTACTTTTCACCTTGTTCTTAGAAAGAAACTCAGAAGAGCTCTCTCGAGCAGATTTTGGTGTCTTTTTACGTGGCACTTTTTGATCCTTTGTAAGTATTTTCGCACAATAACTCCTTCATAAAAGTTGTTACTCTTTGAGTCTAGTTTTCGTGGATATCTTATTTGTCTTATTCCATACTAATTTAATTGATCAAATGTATTTTTAACCATGGAAAGGTTATTCTGGGCGTGAAACTAGAGAGTATGTTATGTTTTGGAGTTTTTGACCAAGCTAATGGACATATCTTAGTCCAAAAATTTTATGAAGTGTTTTTAGTATTTGTTTATGAATGTTAGTTGAGGTTTTATTGCATGACTAAAGCTTTTGATGATAGATTTTCTTAGATCTAGAAACTTGAAAGCTGGAAGTGGAAAAACAGTTTCTGTTTTGGGAAAGTTTGAATATTTCATGGTTTAAATTTTACTCCAAAGGCTTTGATATTTTTATGTGATGATTCTAAGTCTCTTATTTGCATGTTAGGATGTTATTTTGAAGATATTTAGTATTAGTTCCAAAGATATAATTTTTCTATGCAAGAGAATTTTGGTTAGGCCTAAGATTTGATGTTGTTGAGTTAGATCCATGTTTTATTGAGTTTTAGCCATATGATTTTAAGTTTGATGGTTGGATCTTCTTTAGGACACACATGTCTTTAAGTCATGGATCAAGAGATTTATCAAAATTAGTGGAGAGAAAAGTTTTTGTTTTTGGACTAAGTGTAAAACTAAAAATTTCAAGTGTTGTTTTGTGATTTTTGATGACTTTTATTTGATGATTTAAAGCATGGTTTATCTTAGGATGATGTTATGAATATGTTAGAAGTAAGATTTGATTTTTTTAGAATTTTTAGAGATGTTTTTATTAAGGTTAAAATTTTTAATTTAAGGGTTTACTTTTGTTAAAAAGTTTGAATCTTTTTACAAAAAGTTTGGTGTTGATTATTACTTTTTCTTCATGGATATTTTAAGTGTGTTTTAAACTTAGGATGGAAAGATATTTATTGTAAAAATTTGGTTTGATCATGAGTTTTTAAAATTTGAAGGAATTGCAACAAAGCAAGGGAAATATAACCTATGTAAGTTTCGGACCTATAGAGTTTTAATAGTTGTGTATGGTTTTAAATTTTTCTGAGTTGATATTTGAGGTTAGAACAAAATTTACAAAAGGTATGTAAATTTTGGTAATTTTTTAGAATTAGGATGTGAAATTCTTAAGTTATGGATAAAATGATCATTTTCTCACATGTAGAGGGTAAAATATTAATTTTATTCTAAATTGTCTCTTTTCACATTTCTAATTGTTAGTAATTAAATTTCTAACTTTTAGAATACCCTCTTACAGTTCCTTGTATTTCGTGCTTTATTCTTATAGAACGCGACGATCGAGGTAAGTTATCTCTTAACTTACTATCAGTTTACTGTGTATGTGTGATGGGTAAGGGAACTATAATTATGTTCGTATGTTGTTATATATGACATGTCATGCTATATCATCACATGTTTATATATTACACGAATTATTCTGTCATAAAATACTTATCTGTTACATAAGATATTCTGTTATGTATTGCTATACACTGCAAGCATGTCATGTTAAGTTAAGTATGCTATCTGTTACATGTATGTCATGTCATGTAGCACTCACTATTGTAAGCATGTCATGTTATGTCATATTACGAAATGTTACTATCTCAGGTAAGTTATATCTTTTGAGTCAGCTCAAGTTCAATTATGCAGATACTCCTAGCGTAATCATTCTGATTGTTAGGGTATCTAATTTAAAATACTTATGATAGAATCATTCTGATTGTCTGAGTATCTCTGATGGAATATGTTGGACAGAATCAGTCTGATTGTTTACTATTCCTGATGAAATGATTGGCAGAATCATTTTGATTGTCAGCAATCAAATCTATGTTCATGTTAAGTAAAAAATCCAGTTTAAGTTCAGTTATGTAGATACTTCTGGTGTAATCATTCTGATTGTCAAAGTATTACTAGGTATTGCTTGTATAACATTTTGATTGCTAGGGTACGTGACTTAAAATACCTATGATGGAATCATTCTGATTGTCTGAGTACCTCTGACGGAATATGTTGGGCTAAATCATTCTGATTATTCACTATTCCTGACGAAACGACTGGTGGAATCATTTTAATTATCAGAATTCAAGTTCAAATTCATGTTTAGTAAAGAATTCAAGTTCAAGTTCATGTTAAGTAAATAATTCAAGTTTAAGTTCATGTTAAGTAAAGAATTCAAATTCAAGTTCATGTTATATAATGAATTCAAATTCAAGTTCATGCTAAATTTCAAGTTCACGTTTATGTAATATTATGTTCAGGTTCATGTCATGTTCAAGTTCAAGTTCATGTTATGTATTTTTACATTCATGCTATGTTTCAAGTCCATATTATGTTTCAAGCTTACGTTCATGTTATGTCATGCTCATGATCACGTTCACGTTATGTTTCAAGTTCACGTTTATGTTATATTATGTTCAGGTTCATGTTCAAATTATGTATGTTTACGTTCATGCTATGTTTCAAGTCTATGTTATGTTTCAAGTTCATGTTCCTACTATGTTGCTAGTTTATGTTATGTTTTAAGTTCACGTACATGTCATGTCACGTCAAGCTAAGTTTTAGTTTCAGTTTAAGTTATGTCATTTATGCCATGCTATATGTCAAGTTATGCTATGCTTACTAATGACTTTGATTATGCATTTATACTTTTACTACCATGCATGCATCATTAACCTGTGTGGAAGTTTCTTGTTAACTTATTGAGATTTGTAATTAAGTCTAACTGTGGTAGTCCCAACTACCATTCCCCCCAAACGGTAGGCGTTGTGTTAGGATTAGAGTAGGGAGCAGACACAAGCAAACTGAAGGAGGTTGACTAGATGCTGTATACGTAACGCGAAACTTGTAGCCTCCATAATTAGGTCTTTGGATAGTATTCTGGTATTGTTAGTCGAGTTGCACGAGTTACTCAACGAATTAGCTCATTAGTGTATTTTGACAATGTAATTATGGTGCCAAGTCTCTGTTATTTTGAGATTAAAGACTTCTGAAATCGGTTCTGTAATCGTGGATGTTTATTCTATTAGATATGCATGGATTATGTTTTAACTCTTTGGGATATTATAAGTTTGGTGTATAGTATTGCTCAAGAAAGAAAAAAATTTATCCGCTGCGAATATTGCATAATGCTAGATGCATGTCGAGAATATTGCATCTTATAAGTCATGAACGGGGCAGGTAACCTTGTGTTGCATGTCCCGACGCTTCTGATGTCCATTCGATCCCAAGCGGAATCTGGGGGCGTCACATTTTGTACCCTACATCTCATTAATTTTGTCAGCAAATATGTAAGGTAAAAAAAAAATAGATGGCATGGTCACGGGTGGTCACATTAGGCTATGGGAGATGACATTGATTATGAGGTCGAAGTATGACAAGTACTGAGAAGATTTCATTATGGCTAATATTTTGTTATATGTAGCTGTTGTCTTTGACCCTCTGTTTAAGGTGGATGTCATGATATTTGGATTGGGAATTGCATACAGGTAAGTATGGGCGGAGTATATTGCAGCAAGGGTTAGAGAAACCCGTGGTAGATTATTTGATGAGTTTACAGTCTTGCGGGGTGGTAATATTGCGGCATCTACACTTATACCTACATCTACCCCCCAGTCTCAGAAGTCGAGGTTGGGAAAAGATATAGATTGGATTAGGGTGAGAGGTTGTAGCAGACCCCATTCATCTGGAGTTCTACAAAAGCTTAGTCAGAGATAGACAGATACTTGGCAGCGGAGCTTCAATCATTTTCACGAGAGTTTGATATATTAAGTTGGTGGATGGTGAATGTCGTGAAGTATCCCGTCGTTGGAGAAATAGCCCGCAGTCTTTTGGCCATCACTATTAGCACCATAGCTTTAGAGTCGGCCTTTAGCACAGGAGGGCGCACATTGAATTCATTATGGAGTTCATATAACTTTCCTGACCACGATTTTCTCTTTTTTTCTTCTAGGCATTTCACCTCGAAATAAAAATAAGAAATTGTATGGATAGTGATACCAGATATTAAAAAAAAATATTAAATAAAAACACAAATTAGTAAATCTAAATGGATAGCTCATACCACTGTGGAGGCTTTGATTTGCACATAGAATTGGATCACAGGGACTCCAATTCATATTCTAGATGTTCTTAACTATAAGGAGGCCGACATCGAGGAGGAGGATGGTGATCAGTCTAGATCTGGTGATCGACGAATCGTGGAACTTGAATTTCATTTTCTAATTTCTTATTTTAATTTATTATTTTCATTTAATCGTTATTAATTTCAAATTTAATTGTTGTAGTGATACATGAGATGGTATCTACGGTTACCTCCGACACAGTATGACCTTGTGTGTATTGGACTCACCATTGCCATAGTTTGCACAATTTGTCCCTTATTTTTTACATTTATAATTTTATATAACATTTTAATATCTAATTATTTTGCTTGTATGTTTTTTAGCTTTTATATTCTCAATATACATATGCCGAATCCTATACTTAAGGACCCATGATATATGCTCATCAGTCTCATCTTCATCCCAAATTTCAATGGCCCAATCTTATCTTAGTTAGTACTTTTAATATTTAATATTTTAAATTTTTGTTTCATGTTTATAACTTTATAATTCTAATTTATTTTATTTTTAATTTATTAATATTGCATGTTTATAACTTATTAACTTTTATGATCTTGATTTTTAGTCTCTTAGCAATCGACACAACTCACCACTCGGTGAACTCACTTCCACGATACCACCCCAAATTGATCAAATTGAAATGTCATGATTGTGTTAATTTACAATTAATTGTAATGTTGCTACAATAGTTAATAGTACAATTTGTAATATTGACTATTTTTAGATAAGTTTGTAATATTGTAATAGTTTATTAGTTCTCTTAATTTGTATAATTATAAATTGTAATAGCTTAGTGCCTTAGTGATGATTATTAGTTAATACTTAATAATATTAGTTGAAACTTAGAATATAGTTAATAGTTCTATCTATATATTTTATTTTTTGTTTTCATTTTTTAAATTTATTTATTTATTTTTAGTTAAATTATAGGCCTAAAGTGGCCCAAAAATAGATTATAGGTCTAAAGTGGCCCAAAAATAGATTTTGAGCCAAGATAACTAACTCAACTAGGCCGAAGGCTCAGTAGGGAGGGCGGATGGATGAAGGTCTACCCTCGCACCCCGGACTGTGGACAAGGTACCCCGTCCCCACATGGACGAGTAAAATTTCCCTACCCCTGCCCATCTATGGGAAAGGGGTCGGGAAGGGGTGGCCCCGCCCTGTAGGGGTGGGTGACACCCCTATTGTAAACTTAACAAAAATCATCAGATAGTTGAGTACAAAGCTAATATTGTAGCTAGAAGATGCCTGCATTGGTGTTGCAATGAGGATTGAAGGTAGCAAATTTGGGACAAAATTGGAAAGAAAAATGAAGAAGAAAATGGAATAAATAAAAGAAAAGAGAAGAGATAAGAGGAAAGAGAGGACCATATACAAAAAGGAAAAGGAAAATGACTTGCACAGTCCTAAAATGTAGAAGTTTCGCTCACTCTATTTGAGAAAAGTGAGTAAATTTGAGATCTATATAAAAAATTAATTTTTTAATAGTATATCTCATTCTTTTTCAATAAGAGTATATGAGACTTGTGTACTCTAAGACTATATCTAGCATTACTAATGATTTTAAAATAATAAGTTATAATTTAAGGATATTGGAAAATCTCATATTACATAGTGTAGAAAATAAAATAAAATATAGAAAAGAGAATGGGAAGAGAGAAAGAGAGACACTTTTAGGAATACATCTTTGTTATATTGAATTTTCTAAATACATAAGTCTCTATTTATAAGAGAATGTGATTGGAGAAATAATGGAAATATAATCAATCAATTATATTAATTGATATTGATTTATTTACACAATAAACTAAATATGGAAGAAAATAATTCATATTACTATAGTTACTAGAATATTATAAATATCTTCTAAGTATAATAATATTCTAACGAAATGTGATAAAAGTAAGATAAAAATGCACTATATAGCATTGCTAGATTACAATAGAGAGGAGAAAGAAAGACATGTTGGGGGCAGAGGAAGAGAGACTCTGCTCCAATGTACATATTGATTTTGTTGTAATGATTATAGATAAAGACTAGCGTATGTAGCACTAGACTTCCCGATAAGAATCAAAATATTTTTTATTTTTTATTCTAATTTTGTTTCATTCATTTTTTTTATATTTTTAAATATATTTTTTTTTTAAGAATTCATAATATCACTAAAAAAACAATTCCTTAAATAAAAAAAAATAAAAATTATCGGGACCCAACATCACGTGACTCTAACATTTTTGTATGGATAAATATTTGTACGATGGAATCAAACAATATCTAGCAAAATATAAGCAACATTTGAGGTCAAAATATAAACAAAAATCAGCTTCAAATGCGACACGTGTAACCCTCTCTTCCAAGAAAAAATATCTGATACGGTACCCCCTCAGTGACTGGTGTGGATCAGAAACACCAACCACTTGGACAGCTAAAACACCCCAAATTTCATATGGTACCAATCTTTTGAGGTATTAAATTAAATTATTAATCCATTTTATGTGAGCACTAGTACTTCTGCTTGCAAGCTAATGCATGGAATAATATCTCTTTCGTGCTGTTGTCGTTATAGAACTTAATTTATAAGCTATTTAATTTATTTAATTACTGACATGTCCGTATGGTCAACGCACTCTATAATGATATTTTTACATCTTTTTTATTATTTTTTTTATTATTCAATATTTTTATTTTACTATTTACATTTAAATTAAAAATATCAAAGTATGATATTTTGTATAGTTTAAAAAAAAAATTACATAATTATATAAGTTGATTGAATTTATTTTTATTTAGATTATGCAAGAAGGTGATGTTCTTTAATTTTTAATCTAAACTAAAAGAGTAAGATCTCGTTTGTTTTGATTGATGATATGAGATGGAATAAATTGAGATAAAAGTTAAAAATTAAATAAAATATTATTAAAATATATATTTTTAATATTATTTTATTTTATAATTTAAAAAAATTATAATGATTAAATGAGATGAAATTGTATGAAAGTGAACCACAGCTAAAAGGAAGGAAAAAATAATAAAAATAAAAATAAAAATAAAAAAGAGAGAGAAAAAAAAGAAGAAGTTAAATAGTAAAAAGTAGTAAAGAAGTAAGTGATTGATTATCAGCAATGACTCCGGTATCTTATATTCAGACGTGCGCGCACAGGGCTGAAGCCAGAGCGCGAAGTGTTCTCCGGCAGTAGCTAAGCTTGATCGATAGATGGCAAAATTCTCTGGGAGATTTTCATGCGCTGACTAAGGAAAGCGACGAGAGAATTTCATCATTATTATTATTTCAATTATTATTATTAGTCGAGGAAAATGCAGTCGTTAAGCATTAAGGTTTCCACGGATTTGAATACGAGGATGAGGAAGGAATGGTTGCGGGGCCGAGGAAGCTCTGGACTAGCGGAACTCCAGGTCTCCACAAGGAGGCGATGGTTGAATTGCAGATATTTTGCTCGGAATTGTAGGATTGTAGCGTGTGCTTCTCAGAGGAATAGTGATGGCGATGGCGGAGCAGGTCAAAGTTCCAGTTCGAGTCCGAGTTCGTTCTTGTCTCAGAGCCAAACGTACGCTCTCTTAAAGCAACAAATGGAGGTTGCCGCCAAAGCTGAGGTTACTCTCTAATACTCTATCACATCGCAGAAAATTTGAACAACCAAATCAATCGAATATTGGCATTCTTAGCAAATAATATGGATTTTGTCCGTTGTCTCAGCAACGAGGCACATATTAAGGCTTTCTAATATGAATATGCGGTTGAATGTTACTAATAATTCCCCTTTATATGTTTGTTTTGATTTACAGGATTACAAAGAAGCTGCAAGGATACGTGATTCGTTGAGACTATTCGAGGAAGAAGAGCCGGCTTTGCGTCTGCGTAGATTGATGAAGGAGGCAGTTGCTGATGAGAGGTTTGAGGTATTCAGATTTTTCGTTTCTCTTTGGATTGATATCTGAACCTTTTAAATTTCTTAGTCTTACCCTGCAATCTGAATGCACTTATAAATCAGAATCGTAGGATTATTGTAGTTAATGAGGGCATTTGGTTTATATTGGCATTTGGCTAAGTTCAAGATGGGTAACATTATATTCTAGTCAATGCCGCAAGCATGCGTCTTTCATAAGTCCATTATTGGCTGGCTGCGGTGCAGTGTTTCGTTGTCCTCTTAGCATAGAGAGGCAAAATGAATAATTAATCCTTAGTGAATATTTTACCATCCAAGTGTCCTAATAGATGTGATGCGATTTTGTTGCCAGGACTCAGAGGGGTGACCTATAGTCTAGATTAAAAATATCTTGGTACTATGTGTAGGTATAGTTCCAAGTTATTGAGTAGTTATAGGTGAGTGAAGCTGCCTAGAGAAAAATGGCTATCATTGGGTCAATGTTGAGAGAGAGCCGCCATGGATGTTGGCTGCAGAGCGTTGATGGTATGTCACGATCTAAGTGTCGCATGGCTTGTGTAAGTTTAACTATGTGTATGTTCTACCCAATTTGTTCATTTAATGTGTTATGTGGAGAGTTTACTAAGGGCAGTAGAAAGAACACCCTGAGAGAAGAGTTTAATGTGTCATGAGGTGTTGTCAAGATGTAGCTGAGACGAGAACATGCTCACATGGGATGCACTGCTTTCACTGGCTTCATGCAATAAGAATAAAGTGGCGTGGAAATCAAAATTAAAAAATGTAGAAGATTTATTTTTATGTATTTAAATTATTATTGATGGGTTGATTCTTTAAGATAACTATATGAATAACATAGGTATCAGATTATTGTAGTCTTTATTTAAGTGGTGAAGATTGATAAGAAAGGCCCTGATGCTTGTAACTATTCAATATATTCACATTAGAAATTGGGAGCTCTAGAAACCCTTGAAATGTTCTGCCAAATGAGACCCTGCACTTCTTGAATTACCGAACTGCGTTACACGTTTGATTAGTTATTAGTTAGGTATGTAACGTTATATGTTCTCATACAATTGTTATGTTCTAACATTCCAATGAACAGTGTTTTAGTCTCAGCATTGATATGTTCTTTGAGACTTGTAAGTAATATGTCCTTATTAGAATATTAATTAAATATTCAAATTCATCTCTTTCAATCAGCTTAGGGTTTTGGAATGAGTGGTGATGTAACATAATATTATTCATCTTTTAAATAATGCTTGCTTATGCTTTATGTTTAGAATGATAAGAACTGCTGCTGTTGATAACTTAATGCCAATCCCATAGTTGCTATCCGAACTTAGTTTGATCCTTCACTGAATATGTCAAGAAGTCTACCATAACGATCTTTGGTTTTAAGCTTTCAATTTTTATCATTTCTTCGTAAGTATGATGCACATTCATCTTAAGCAATTCCATGTACTGATATTCCAATAATTTAGTTTATGGGGAACTTCTTTTTTGTCAGGATGCAGCCAAATATCGTGATGAGTTGAAGGAAATCGCACCACACTCTCTCCTAACATGTTCCAGTGATGCAACAACCTTTGTATGTCAAGAATTTGATCTTTAAATTTTGAGTCGAAGTTTTGTAAGTTACAATTTTCATATCTATGGGTCTATTCATGTCAAGTTTTGTAAAATGAACCCCTGGGGGTTGGCTCAAGTGGTAAAGGTGTTGAGCTTGGGGTACGCTCCCCCCAGGTCTAAGGTTCAAATCCCCTTGGGTGCAAACAATCTTTAGGGGTCATCGGACGGGGGGATTTTTCTCTTGAATTACCTGAGGTACACTTCTGCGAAACTCCTTGCCGAGGGCCTGTGCACCCCCGGGATTAGTCAGGACGCTGTTTCTGGACACCCAATGCCAATCAAAAAGTTTTGTTAATTGCATTTGCTTCAATGTAAAATAAGGAAAAGGGAAAAATAGTTTTGGGAAAACCAGGAGTTTAGCATCATTTGTGGAGATCTGAAAAAATATTGAAAATATTATGGGGTGTTTGGCTGCTATGAAAATCATTTGTACTTTATGAACACCCATCAGCTGAAGACCCCTGTTCTATCACCCCTATATCCCAGATTGCTGTTGATGCCTGTTCAAGTCTGAAGAAATACAACATGGAGTTGTTGGGGGGTGGTGGTTGTGCAAAGGAGCAGCCACCTGGTAAGGGGATTTCTAAAGCAGTTGCTGGAATAGGGTTACTAGTGTGTCAAGGTGAGGGGGATGGGGAATTCTGGGATTTAGTGGGGGTGAGGCACCTGGGGGATGGTAGGCAACAGGTAGAGAGGGTGGCATCAGGGGTAAGGGGGCATCTGGTTTCCTCCGTAGGAGTGGGTGGTGGTGCGGTTCACTATAGGGGGAGGGAGGGGGGTGAAACAAGCTCTGGAAAATAGCCTACAATGCCAAATTTGCTGTTGACCAGGAAACCATTTAGCTATGAACAATATTGAAACGTTTTCTATATAGAGTTTTACAACGAAGCAAAGATGGCTGTGGTTTTTGTTTGGTATTCTTCAGTCTATTTGGAATTTTTTAACTTTCTTAAAATCATTTAAAAATGTCAAGCCCCTCCATTTTGGTTTTGTAAGGCCAGGTGTGGCCTCTGAATGTTAGTGGAACAGAAAAGGAATGGGGTATGCTGTTTAAACATTGAAATATTCCTAAATCATTGTTCTGATTGGTAAAGTATGGGCTGTATATAACAAAAGTGAAAAAAAGATTACGATTAGTGGTAAGTTTAAAATAATTTTTTTCCCAGGGAATCAGGGTTCAAGTCCGAAGTGTTTACATAGAGGGCCGCAGTCAACCTTCGAAGGGGCTGTTCTTCTTTGCATATAGAATAAGAATTACTAATAATTCAGATCGCTCGGTTCAACTTCTCCGAAGACATTGGATTATTACTGATGGCAATGGAAAAGTTGAGAGTTTCTGGTGGGTAGATTATTCTAATCTTTACTATCTATGATTTCTAAAGTCATCCTAGATACTTTATTTACTTATAATGTCTGTATTAAACCTTCTTGAGTTGTGTGCTGGAAAAAAATAAATACATTCTGATCATTATCCCCTCATGCAGGGGAATTGGAGTTATTGGTGAACAGCCTGTTATACTTCCTCAGACAGGTTTTGAATACTCATCCGCATGCCCCTTAAGCACTCCCAATGGCAGAATGGTAAGATGTGAAGGTTTTGCTTTATTCGTTTTTGTTTTCCATGGAAAGTTTTGGATTCATTGATGTGTTCTCAATTTAAAAAATCAGGGGAAGAAATGTTGTCAGTTCCTTGAAAAAATCATAAAGGTTTGCACCATTATGATGTAGTTATTGATGAATGGACGGTGTAAGAATTCTGTGTATAAAGCTGCAATGTAATGTGTAATTGAACTTCCAGAAATGAACTACTAAATGCTTTCATATTCATTGTCTCAAAGACTAAAATTGCTCCCATAATTGGAGTTCTGAAAACTTTCCACCAACTTTATTTTTCTATTATTTAAAACAGAAGAACCCAAGATTTTTCCTTGCGCATCATGGAGTTTGGATTCTATGACTTGCATTCACACTGCATTACTAGAAAGTGGTTTGTAGTAAAAAAAAAAAAAAAAATTGCATGTCCAGCAGATAAGCACTCACAATGCTGGTGGGGCATGTGGTTTGCTCATGGTTTTCCTGTATTTTTCCTCTGATAAAAGCATTTCTGCCTTTGATATAGAGCTCTGGTGCATAAATGCTGTAAGCAACATCAACGAGAAATGTATCTTAGATTGAAAAAGAAAAGTCCTTTAAACTTATTTAACTAACACATTAACATTCATGCTAAGCTAATCCTCCATTACTAGTTGTTTTTACTTTTTTGAGAATGCTGGATTATCTTATCTAAATTTCTTTGGCTTTATATAAATGCAGGAAGGTGATTTTGAGATGAAACACATCAACAAGGTAGGCTCGGAGCCATTTAATGTGGCTATTGCTCCATTTTCTCTTTCAATATTAGAAGACGAATTGATGCTCTATGAGAAATGAGCTTTGGGCTTGACTTTGGAGAATTGGAAGAATTGCATCCATAAGATGCATTTCATATGTCAAATTGAAGGTTTGAAAAACTATTTCTCATATTTTGCAATGCAAAGTTAAAAATCTGTGTATTTTTCGTAGTGTAAAGAGCATCTCTATTGTTCTTCTACATTCTACTCCTCATCTTATATAGCAAACTTATTATTAAAGAAATGAATTTGAAGGGATGTATGTATAGAATACTATATGAGGTATTGCCTTTTTATAGAGGTATCGGTACGTTTAAGTTGTAGTTTCTGGCTTTCTGCATGCTTAGTTTTTGAATAATGCTACTTTGTCTACTCATTTTGACTGCTCATATATTTAAATTTTTTTTTACTTACTGATTAAGGAAGTAATTATTAGTGTATTGATATATATATATTTTAAAAATATTTCAAGATGTTAAAAAAATCAAAAAAATAAAAAACATGGGTTTTGCCTAGGCGGCATGCCCAACTGTCATTGTTGGGCGGCAGCCTAACATTACCCTTAGTTTTTTCAATCAAGTTTGGTTTAGCAGCTATTTTCTTAGGAGGTTTTTGTTTTTAGGAAATGTCAATTTTTTCTGGAGCGATATTTGGGTCGGAAATTTGGCGGAACCTTTTCAGTTTGGAAAGATTTAGATTGCATTTGGGTAGTGAGGTATTTTTAAGTATTCTGTAAATAGTAGTGAAAAAGTAATGATAGAATATTGAATAGTAATGAAAGGTAGGTGAAAAATAATAATAAAATAATAAATATTAGTGAGGCATTTTGAGAACAACTATATATTCTCAATACCTGGATTAGGCCTTATTCTGATCTAAAAAAACTTCGGATTGGCTCGAAAGTAAAATTTTCAACTCGTTCGGATCGAGTGAATAGTCCTAAGCACAGTGAGTAGAGGGGACCACATGAAGGAAATATATATATGTGTGTGTGTGTCTATATATATATATAATTATCCAACCTTTGGCATTTTGTATCTCAAACCATTAAGGCAAATATTTTCTCTACAAACTATTAAAAATTGGCACTTCACACTTTCTATTAAGATTGGAAAATTTATATTGAATAATTTTATTTAAAGGTCTTTACACTATAAATCATACACCATTTACATGACATAATTTGATTTTGAAAATAAATTTTAAAATTTAAATCTTACAAATCAAATTATACCATATGGATGATATGTGGTGTAATGGCCTCCAAATACCATTCTCATATAAATCAAGTCATTCATATTGCATGTGTCACCTCACTTTTTTTTAATAAATCTAAAACTCATAATAATTTAAGGGTGAAAGTGTACTTCAAAAACATCTAGAAATGCACTACTTATATTGAAAAGAATTAAATTTAAAATTGATGACTTGTATATTTTCTTTTCGTGGTGAGGCATTTGACTCCTTAGTTTAGATACATGCAAGGATAGGAGACTTGTGGGTTCCTTCTTTCTTCTTTCTTCTATCTTCTTTTCTTTTCTTTTCTGTTTTTTTTTTTTTTACTTTTTTTTTAAATAAAAAAAATTAAAAAACACCATTCAAGGTGTGAAATTTATGATATCTTCTCATTAACGAAGGCAAGTATCAGGTTTCGTTTGTTTTCACAATCATTCTCTTATCATCTCATCTTATATCATTTAATCATTATAATTTTTTCAAATTTTAATACAAAATAAAATAAACAATTCAATATTTTTAAATTCTAAAACAAAATAAAAATAAAATTATATTATAACAATTTTTTTTTCAACTTTCAACTCTCTCCTCACTTCATTTGCGAAAACAAACGAGACAATCTTCATTCTTCAAGCTAAGTCAATTTAGCAAGGAATTGGAATGCCAATGGACTTCTTTTATATTTATTATTATTACAATCATCATCTTCAAATATAGATGCTTCTTCACCATGCATCTCAGCATATAATACATATATAAATATATATCTACTAATATATAAAGCATGAATCGGTTAACTACAGTAATTTCGTCTAATATATTTTTTTCCAATTTTGCCCCTGCTTGTATTCCTATATTACGGTTCTGCCCCTAATTTTTTTACCGTTTTGCCCCTGGTTCCTCCCGCGCGCTAGCCGCTCCTCCGCCTCCCCTGTCCGTTTCTCGATCTGCAGCAGTGCGCCTCCCAACGCTGCCGTGGCCGACACAGCCCCTTCCATTCTCTTCGTCTGCGGCCGGCGTTCCTCTCCTTCGAATCTGAGACCCTATAGTGCCGCCGTTAACAGCCACGATGGAATCTAAGTCGCGGCCGTGCTTTTCTTCGTCACCTCTAGTGCGCCGCCACACGCCGACGTGGCCAACACCACCCGGCCCATTCTCTTCGCCTCCGTCTGGCGCCCCTCCCCTTCCAATCTCAGCCTCTCTCCTGCCGTCGGTAGCGGCCGCAAGCGACTCAAAGCCACCGGCTGTGGGTATAACATTGTTCAAATTTTTTTTTTCCTATTTTGCCCCTAATTTTATAGAATCACTATTAATTCATCTCATTTCATCTCATTATTATAAAAAAATATTTTTAATGATATTGTAATTTTTTTTTAATGTTTAAGCGTATAAAAAATTAAATAAAAAGTCAAAAAAATAAATTTTTTTGTACATATCGAAACCTATCTCTTAGGTTTTAGATGTGAAAAATGAGTAATGTTACAAATTGATTTGAACTTTACAATTGGATTATAGTATTTTTTTTTTCCAAATTGAAACCAAGTCTTCATAAAATTTTAATAAAAAACTAAAATCTTGAAAATTAAACTTTAATGTTGTACAACATTTTATTTTCTTTAATTTTAAATTATGTAAATATCAAATTGAATTGTTACATTTTAGTATATATCTAATTTTTTCATTTTATTAATGATTTTTGTTTAATAATTTATTAAGAAATAAAGTTAAATTTTTTTTCCATTTTCGGATAAATTAAATAATTTATTAATTATCCTGAAATTAATTATACTATTTGAGATAGATCTACAGTTTCTAATGTACTATAGTTTGTTTAATTTTTTTTAAATGTAAAGAATGAGACTTTATAAAATATATGATTAAATTATTTAATGCTTACCACTGTAGTTTTGATTTTTAAAATTAACACATTATATATTTATTTTGAAAATAACAAATATATAACATATGCATCAAACTATAAGTATTAAGAGTAATAATAGTAGATTACTTAGTATAATTACAAATTTTCATAAGGAAATAAATTATAACTTCTTAATAATTTAAAAATATAATATATCATTATTACTATTTTATTTAGCCAAATGTGAAAATGTTAAATAAATTAATTTTTTTCATTGTTATTATTTTTTATAGTGCTTCTGTTTTAATAATATTAAAAAATGTTATGAAAACTTTTAAAATAAATTAAGATGATATGATTTACATTTTTAAACTAAAAGCTAAACTACATTTGTAGTAACGCAATGATTTAACATTATTGTTAGAACGTTATTTATTATTATTATTATTATTATTATTTAAAAATTTAAAAAATTGAAATGTTTATTATATTTTATACGAAAATTTAAAAAATTTATAATAATTTAATGAGATTATTTCAAATGAATTAAAATTATCTTTATATCCAAACCATCAAAGTTTGTTGTCTTTTTACATTTTTAAAATTTATTTATTTTGTACTTATTTGGTCTCTACTTTGTAGAAACACTTTTCTTAATCTTTTTTGTCCATTTGTAGTTAAATTCAATAATTTGTATAGATTTAAACTCTCATTTTTTGGCTCATTGTGAATTTACAGGTAGTCATGTAAAATTTACTTTATTATCATATATATATAATTTTCAAATATTACAATCTATTACAATTTATTACAATCTATTTTTTAGTCAAGTATATCTTTCTATTATAATAAGCGCCTATCGCGCTTCTACAGGAATGAGCAGTAAATTTTCACACTCCGTTTAAATCATCCGTGTTTAGCGTGTTGTCTCTTTTCTATCCTTCTATTTTCATTTTCTGTGTCCGTTTATATGAGGTGTTTGTAGTCTTTTAATTCAGCTGTATAGGTGTCGGCAGCTTTACCTTTTTTTAATATTTTAGCTTTTTGCTTTCCTCTTTGTGTGTCAACTCCCTTAAATCCTCTTTCATTGTTGGCTCTCTCCCTCCTGAGTTCTTTCTCTCAATTCAGAACCTCGCTCTTCTCTCTCTCTTAACCTTATGTGGCTTGCCGCCGTTAGCAGCCACAGACCAGGCCGGACAGTACCCAGCTTGTCTCAAAGAAAAGGGTGTCCGGTACGTTGTTCTTGAGAGATTCAATTGCATAGCCTCGTTGTGGCAGCTCAAGACCTATGATCGTCTTCAACTTCATTTGCCAAAGCAGTGGAAGTGAAGGTAGGTTTGAAAAGCACCCGCAGATAGAAGTGAAGTGGA
>QEOT01009564.1:0-30769 GCA_003123785.1 Pterocarya stenoptera
CCGTTAATTCATTAATTTAATTCATTCTACTTAATTCAATCAAAGAAATACCCAAATATTGGCCTCACCAATAAAAACATATAATAATTTAGTAGAATGAATTAAATTAATGAATTAAAGGAGGGTATTTTTCGTAAATAGTTTGATTGTTTTCTTCTTTAATCCATTGATTTGTAGTCCGGTTTGTGGTTGATAATCGGTTTGTTTTATAAATTTCAAACCATGAAAGGAATGGTATATTAATTTGGATTTCCTCCAAATATTGATAATATTGTTTTTTAATGTAATCCATTTCTATTTTTGTAAAGATTGAGAAGAATATTGATTTTTTATAACTATTTTCTTTTTTCATATAATCTTGTTTAAAATATTCTTTGTTAATTTTAAACTCTACTTTACTCAGGGTGTATATTTGGGAATCATCTCCAATCACTTGAGAATATGTTGGAGAGGAAGGTTTATTTTCAGGATTATGAGAGGTGGATGCTCTATCTAGAGGACTAGCAGGATGACTAACAGTATAAACTGTTGTATCAATAATATTTCCTGGGATAATTCTCCTAATTTGTATATATAGGCTACTCTGAGATTTGTTATCAAAATTTTGGGATCTTGTTAAAAAATTTTGGGATCTTGATGTAAAAACATATCAGGTTGTATGGTAACTAGAAAGAGTAGGAGAAAAATAATGTGAAAAAATTCTTCTAAAAGGTTGAAAAGTTATTTGGACCGTTCCGTCCGGTTTTTTATCTATATATTCAAGGTCATCCTTAGAATTATTTTCCATCTTGGGTAATGGAGTAATATTTTCTAATTGCCATTCATTTGGGAGAGTAATTTGATTCCAATTGATTTGCCTAGGAATTTGTATACTAGAGTTATGTGTACTAGTTTTTAATAATAATGTGTATCCTTTAGGACTGGTAATAAGAGTTTTGGTTCTATTGTTGTCTTCATTAGTTTATAATAGATCCTATATACTACAGTTAAAGGATGTGACCCTTTCATCATATTATAGTCATTTGTTTTAATGTTTAATGTCAAAGCATGTAATATATTAGGATCAAATAATGAAATAGAATAATTTGGATAACAATTAAAATAAACTGGACCTTGAAATAAACTTGATTCTTCCATTCCAAGTAATGAATCATGGAAGTAAAAGTGTCTTCCATCTCTGAGACAGAGTAATACTGAGGTGTTTAATCCAACTCTAGTAAGTGGTTTTATAGCAACCTATACTAATCCAAAATGTATGTAAGAGTATTTATGTTCTTTGTGTTGTTTAATAGCTTCTCTTGTTAATAATTATAACGATTCATAATTATTATTTAAGCTAATAGTTTTTTGTACTGTTTTAATCGTATAATTGGTAAGAAATGATAGCTTAGAAGAAAAAGTAGAATATTTATATATTTGATTTTTTGGAACGTTAGGATTCGTCCAATCTTGTAAATTTCGTTCTATTTTTGTTATATTATAATCTTCTTGGTTAATATTATCAGGTTCTATGGGGATACTAGTAGTAGATTCATTGGATTTAAAGAAAGAGTTCAAATTCATTGAGTCAGAATAAAGATTCTCTATATCTAAAGAGAAATAAGTAGATTAAGAGCTTGAGGAAACACCATCGGGATCACCCTTAAAAGCCTTTCAGCATAAATGGGCTAACCAACAGATTTCATTGGCTTACCAACACAAGTCTCCCAATATACTTCATTTTCTTTTTCTATAGATTATCTTTAAAAAACTGTATCAATGATTTTTACTCTTTTTTTTTTCTTTTTTATTTTTTACAATGCAAGAATACTCAAATGATACCTTATGCTTTTAATTTCGTTTATTAAGAATCTGCGATGATTTTTTCAGTGTTCTAATAAATTCCTTCTGCTTTGATATCGAAGGTATTTAGTTAGCATTGATTTTTTATCTTGTTTCATTAATGAAATTTTCTCTTTAAGTTCTTTTATATCATTCATTAACAATTGTAACTCATTTCTTAGATTGTAATCCATACACTTTAAATCATACAGATCTCGATAACCAGCACTAGGAGCAAAATAACATTCCATAAAATTAAATGTAAAATAAAATAACAGTAACACAATAACAATAACAATAACAATATAGAAAATAACAATAACAATATAATATAATCGCCAATGGCTCTGATACCAAAGACTTATATCGCAGGTAATAACAATAAATTAAAACAATTAATGTACAATCAATCAATTAATGTACATATATTTATTAATTATAGTATCATATATATATATACTAATTATATATATATGTTCACAAAAATATTTATATATGTTATAACATATATACTAGTATATAATGTAGTATTGATACTATATCATATAACTCATAGTATATTATATATATATATAGTATATTAAATATAATAACTATATATTATAAAATGCCATTAATAACATATATATAAAATAATATATATTATAATATATATAATAACATAAACTATAATATATAGTACTATATAGATATTAATATATCGTTAATATAAAATAATTATATTTATTAATTATAGTATCATATATATATATACTAATTATATATATGTTCACCAAAGTATTTATATATGATATAACATATATACTAGTATATAATGTGGTATTGATACTATATCATATAACTCAGTATATTATATATATAGTATATTAAATATAATAACTATATATTATAATATGCCATTAATAACATATAGATAAAATAATATATATTATAATATATATAAAAACATAAATTACAATGTATAATATATAGTATATTGTACATAATAATATATATTAATATATATATATTATGACACCATTTGAACGTATTAACTAACCGTTCGAACAGTATTGTATATACAACATGTCCCCGACGCCCATTTTCAAGGACACCGAACTCTCTCTCAAAACTTAAAACCATTCACAAAACCTCTATCTCCGCCGTTTAATGCCGTTGTTGCCACGGTGAACAGTACCCAGTCGTAGCCTCCAACTCTAAGCACTAGTATCATCTTTTTCTAACTATTTTACCGTTTAAATTTAGGTTTTTGATGGATTATTTGTTTGAATTAAGATAAATCAATTTTTTCATCAATACTCACCGTAGATTTGCTTAAATCTGTTGGAGGAATGTTTATTTAAGTTTTTTAATATTTTGTTTGTTGAAAAATCCATAGAATCGAAGGATTCCATGGATTTCAATAGCTGAGTCGACTCAGCGTCATCTCCCTGTTCGATTCGCATACCGTTTGAACGCTTAGTAGGGCGTTCGAACGGTAATAGCCAAACAGATTAATTAGAATTAACCTGTTCGAAAGTTGTTTTATACGTTCGAACGGGTTAACCCAAACAACTTCATATACCATTTGAAAACTATTTTAAGCGTTCAAACGGTATAAAGAAATTTATACCGATTGGTGCATCCTTATTTTTATTCACCATTTTATTTCCATTAAAGTTACAGCTTCAATATATCTTATATTATAATTAAATTAATATAGAATTTTATCAAATTTTGTCAAATATTTTTATTATTAATGTTGTATTGATAAGCTCTTAATTAATTGTAAATTTCAGGTTCATTATAATGTCTTCTTCTAGGACGGGACGTAAGTGACACAATACTGCAGAGACTAGTATCAATCCAGCCAAGGAGAGGACTGTTTCACTAGAGCGACAGGTGAGCTATCTGACTTCCAGAGTCTTGTCTGGGAGGGTCATTCCCTATCATCAATTTTCAGCGATCGTGGTTGGGAACCTATTTTAGATGTGGAAGAATCGTGAGAGACTATATCCTATATTGACATTATGATATGGGTTGCTCATGGCATTCCTATCGACTTAGTGGGGTATATATTCGATAGAATTCTATCAGAGTCCTGATATATTTTGGCGGATATACTGCCATTCGAGATCCTGATCACTCGATTTTTGTTATTTGCCGATGTTGTGCCTGATGTTGCCTAGTGTAAATGGCAGTCGATGGACCAATCAACAGCACCACCCTCTCACGTAGCACAGGAAACTCGAGACTGCGTCTTCGTGGACAACATCCAGACCCGGTTGATCTTCAGAGAGATGCATAGTTGGGAGATCAAGGAGTACAGGTCGAGACATCAGTACACAGCACTACTCGTGAGGACATGGCTGAGATCATGCGTGCAGCGACCAGCGAACAAACATCAGAGCTAATAGATGCAGTGCTTATGGAGGTCCGTTCTGCTATGGCTGAGTTTCGTACTGAAATTATTGGTAGCATCTCTGATTTACGTACAGAGCTTGATGCCATGTTGCTGACTCAGGTCACCATTAGTACTCGACTGACACAGATAGAGGAACGCCTAGCTGCAGTCGAGAAAAGTGTACAAAGACATGGGGTCTTAGTATTTTTTATCTTTTATTTATTCTTGTTTTGTTTTTAGAATAAACAATATTTAGTGTTTTGCAAATTTAGTATTTAATTATGAATTAGTCTTATTTTATATTTCCTGAACTAATATTGATTTATATTATTCCTCTTATTTAATTGATAAATTTCTTATAATTACTAGTTAATATAAATATAATTCTCTTAAAAAAAACATATGCTCACCGTTCGAACGTTAAAAGTGTACGTTCGAACGGTATAACAATTTCCCGCTATAATGATGTTACTTAACACGCCAAAATTTTCATTCGAACGCTAAAATTTAACCATTCTAATGGTTTAATTATTAGGGATGAAATATTTCGTCCCTGACTTTACTGTTCGAACGGTAAGCATCTTCCCATTGTCTTTTTAGAATGAAATATAAAATTCATTCCTAAATCTCACTTTTTGGGACGATTTTCATTTCGTTCCAAAATAAAATCGTTCTAAAATGTCTTTTTGTTGTAGTGTATGCAATTATGATTTATGATTTTATAATATTTTTTCATTTTACATAAACATCTTGGGCTGAAAAGTTTGCCCCCAAAGTAAAATTGTTGATTCTGCCACTGTGTTTGATCATTCAAACGCATGCTATTATATTCGAACAAATTTATCATCATTCAAATGGCCAATAAACCGATCCAACAAAGTTCGTGGGACTATCTGTTTTACGGCCTCTATTCTGCTAGTAAGATGTCGGCTACTTGGTTGAGTCATAATAGAATTGAATCATATAAAGTACTCATTGCTACCAAATTCATGCCAGTACCAACAAAAACTTACATTAGCGATTCCTTTTATTGCTAAGCACATGCGTACAGAAACTTACGAAGATAATATTTTTGAAATTGAATACATATATTTATATATATGTATAGTATAGAGTTGAAAACTCAACCAATTAAAGTCGCATTGTCAATATGCGGCTAACCTTTGGATCCAGGAAGAGAGATTAGTCGCCTCACTAACTTTTCTTTTAAATCTGAATCAAGCTGCTCGAACATGGCATCAGCGACGTTTACCATCCCTGGATTCTGGCTATTATACACTGAGAACATAGTAGCGAGATCATATCCAACATTAAAGCAAAAGTGGAGCAGCCCCCGGGGAAACACAAATACATCACCTTCTTTAAGAAGTTTTTGGAACAGTTTGCTTCCTGTATCGATAAATCCGACAATAACAGCACCTTTGTTGACAAATAGCATCTCAGAAGCTCTTGGGTGGGAATGGGCCATCACCAGACCATCCACATCTAGGTCAGTTCTAGCAATTGAGAGGCCAAGTGTATTCAGGCCTGGAAAATCTGCAGCAGTGACAATAGTCACTGAGGAACGATAAAAGTTGTCTGTATTGCCGATGTGGTTCAGATTTGAGGTCTTGAAATCCGAAGCACTAACGTTGGCTGGATTCTTGCAAGTGAAGCCATTGATGAAGACTGTTTGTCTTCCTGTTGTAGACGTTGGGCAAGTGTCATGAAGGTTATCGTAATCTTGTACCGAAATTCTGGTGCAAAAACAGATAATAAACAAAAAGACAATGTGGAAGGGAAGACAAGAATTCATGTTTGGTTGCTGTGGTGAAGTTATGACGGACTTCTTTGGTCTTTATATTTTTGTATGTATACGTAATGCTTTTGAGGTTGTCCGAAACCAAAGTAACATTTAGGCTTGGAGTTCACTACTGGATTTGCTATGGATTATGTTCTAAGAAGCGCATTGCTTTAAAGAAAGATTATCTTACTGGGCTAGTACATCGATACCTAATGTCGTTGTGCTTGAAAAATAGTCTATGATGGACCCCATATAGTTGTCATTCCTTTCAAAATCATTTTGGTAATATTTAGGATAGGTTTGGATAAACAGTTCAGATAGAATAAGATGAAATGTTTTCATTAATAGTGATCAAATTTTTTGAGTTAAGTTGAGATGAGATAGTTTGTAAAAAAGTGTACGTTTGGATAGAGATATGAGATGAGATTTTGAGATTTTTCATTAATACTTTTTACTTTTTTTTTTTTTTAATACATTTGAGAAGGGGGGTTTCGAACTCAAGACTTCCATTTTGACTGGGGGTTTATACTAATCAGGCCATATACTTTTTACTGTTTAATGTCAGAGAGTATTGAGATTTGTTTGAAAACTTTCAGATGAAATTCAAATACAAAACTCACTGTTTGGATACCAAAAACCTAAAGTGCCTAACAAACCAGATGAGATAGTTGGCCATCCAAACCCACCCTAATGAACCCCCAGTCTTCCTTGCTATTACAGCAAAGGAAAAACGTAGCCCAAAGAAAAAGGAAAGCAAAATGCCTATGCCAGCTCGTAACCCACAAACTTTGTCAAAATGGGTGAAAACGGCATAATAGCAAGAACATGTTATGACCAAATGCACCTCAAATGATTAGGCTAAAACGATCAAGGGAGCAACTCACGTCGCATACGTATAGGTGCACCTATCAAATTCAACCCAGTTAACCGAACGAAAAATTTCAACCATGTACTCAAGATAGGCACTAACACAAAGCTAGATCCTGCAAGTGGACCATTATCTGCAGGACCGGATAGAGAGAGTTTCTGCATACTCATCGCTTATAATATATAACCCGATATCGCGCACATATATATATATATATATATTTATATATATATATAAAAGAAGTATTGCGACAAATATTTTAAGAATTTTTGTTTTCTGCATGTACACTACAAGAAATTTGATCTTTAGAGATAAGATTTTTTAGGAACGAATTAAGTTTCATTTCTAAAAGTACTTATTTGGGACGAAAACTAAATTTCTTCTCAAAACATGGAAGTGATTTTGGCTTTGTTCGAATAGACAAATATATGTTCAAACTACACTTTTTTGGACGAAATATAGCATCTAAAAAAAAGCATTCGAACGTTCACAACCACGCTCAAACGGTATTGTAATTCATGTTCAATTGGTTACATAACTGTTTGAATAATAGTCGTGGTGGGAAAGTATAAACAATTGTGTCGGGGAAAGGTCGAAACTGTTCGAACGAGATATTTAATCATTCAAACGAAGTTTTTGGTAGGAAGTTATAAATAAATCTGGTGGTGATAGTTACTATACTGTTTGAACGTTCTCATACCCTTTCGTACAATAATTTCATTCACATGTGCTAACATAACTGTTCGAATAATAGTCGTGGCAAGAACAAATACACAATTGTGCCAGGAAAGTTAGAACTCGTTCGAACGCTATATTTAGTCATTTGAACGAAATTTTTGGTAGGAAGTTATAAATAAATCTTGCAGGGATGGTTGCTATAGCGTTTGAATGGTACATTTACGTTCAAACGGAGTTGTAACCCGTTCGAATGGTCATAAGAGGCATTCAAACGATATCGTAGACAATCGAAATAACTTTAATTATAGAAATTTATTAAAAGACATTCAAATATTTTAAAAAGAAATATTATTTGAGCCTATTAATTATCATTTTCAAAAGATGAAAAATCTACCAATACAGATTTATTATTATTTATTGTAAATTTAAATATATCGTATATGTTGTTCTAGGAATTTTATATAATTAATTTAAAAATTAACTAATGACTTTTGTTATGGTAAATAAGAATTTGCAATTAAAAAAGCATACGGAATGTCATTTTTTATATTATCATAAACTGGTAAGTAAAATAAGGAAATGAATTTTTATAAGAACCAAGCTAGCTATATATAACAATTTAAAAAAAAAAAGAGGAGACATCCAATTTTATTAGAAAACATCACTTTTGGCGAATGAATACCGTATACATAACCCATGCTTAAAACAAAACTTATTCTGAAAAAATAACTAAAAGCCATTACGAACAAATTAAATCCAAAACAAACAGACTATCAGCAACCAAGTCAAACCAATCTGTGTAACATGCAGACCACAACGTAAATTCACTTTCTGTATCGCAGAGAAGGCAAACCTAGCCTATCTACTTTCAGAATTCCTTTAAGAAGATGAGGAAGATCAACAAACCGACTCCAAGTCCTAGAATCCAAATCCGAAACAATACGAGCTAAGAAATCAGCTGTCGCATTAGACTTCTTATAAACATGCCGAACCACAAATTCCAAAGAAGAGAACAACTCCTGAATCTTCTCCCAATAATCCTCAAGATACCATATACCACATCGATTCCTTTGTAGCCAAGTAACCACCAACATTGAGTCCAATTCAACTTCAACCTTTTTCATACCAATTGCCCTACAAAGTCTCAAGCCAAAAAAGAAGTGACATGAGTTCGGCCGAATTATTCGTGCCATGACCTAAACTAGCCGAGAATTCCAACGTCAACCGACCCTCATAATGATCCCTTATTACTCCCCCCGCCCCCATCAAACCAGGTTTACCCAAACAACACCCATCAACATTCAACTTGTGCCACCCTTGTGCCGATATATGCCAGTGAACAAGAGACACTCGCTTATGCTTAATGCCTTTTACCGGAATAGAAAAGGCATCTAGAATCTTTGCATCGCCCATTTGAAATTTTTTTCCAGACTTTAGACAAATCCCCACCCAAACAATAGCTGCCTTAATCGATCGCCAAAGGGACTTCGCCGAATCCATACGACCTAACATCTATGCCCTACATCTCCAAATCCAAAGGGCCCACGTTACTATAGGAAGCACAAGACCAAGTAGAGTACCTTTCTGTGAAGCATGAGATGCTTAACGAAACCATACTTCCATTGTTTCCTTCCAAGAGCAAGATGAGCCAAACGGAATGCCAACATTCATGGACACACGTTACTAAGCTTCCTTGGCTACTGAACCACTAGCCAAGGCATGATCCTAATCCTCCACATGCCCCGCTGCACAACATGCACACTTTGATACCATCGGAATACCCAATTGACGCACACGATCATCAACACTAAGGCAAACATTAAAAGCCTTCCACATAGGAAACGAGTACTTTTTTGGAAGAGCAGCATGCTAGATCGACTCAGCGCAACAAACTTGCAGAGCCTTAAGTTGAGCACACTCCCAAGCACTCTTAAAGGAGAATTCACCATTCAAAGTATGGGTCCAAATCAATAACCAGAACCTGCCTTATAATTACCAAGGCATTCCAGAATTTCTTCAGCTTTATCCTCCCCAACTAGATTAATAATCAAACTCACGTCCCAACCATTCTCAACACTGCATTCTCTAACCTACAGCATTGGACTACAGGAAATATCAACCTCAGCCACAATAGGACCCGAACTCCACTAGATGTCATGCCAAAAAGACACATTCCCATCTCAAATCCGCCATTTAGAATTACTAAGCACTTTTGGCGTACATCTCATAATACCCTTCCAAAACCAAGTGCCTCTAAATCCTCCCACCACATAATATTCTTCTGTTTGACATACTTGGCTTGAAAATACTACCCCCACAAAGACGTACCAGTCAAGAGTTTCCAAGAGAATTTCATAAAAAGAGAAGACTAAACTTCCTCTAGGCAACAAAAACCCACACCACCCTCCCAAATAGGCTTACACAATTTTTGCCAAGCCATCCATTTACGATTAGGCTTACCATCCGAGAATCCCCATAAAACATTACTCATAAGAGAAAATAACTTACTAAACATAGCCTTCGGTGCATGCACAACTAAGAGAATATGAATAGGCATATTATCCACAATATGTTTGAGCAATAGAAGCCGAGCACCACTTGATAACAAATGATTCTGCCATCCCCCCAACCTATCCCTGATGCGAGCTATTAAATCATCAAAATTACACACCTTTAGCCTCCCAGTAATGAAAGAAGCACCCAAATATTTTACCAGAAAAGACCCAGCTGAATATCCGATCAATTGTAACAAACTCCTACGCCTAACAGTAAAAAAATAATTAGGCAAAAAAATAAAGGATTTCTCCATGCTCACTACTTGACAAGACCAAGTCTCATATTGCCTAAAAATTTCTCTTATCATCTTAAGAGAGGATCAGCCACCATTACCAAAAATCATAACATCACCCGCATACAACAAATGAGAAATTAAAAGTGCACCTCGAGGATGATTGAATAGTTTAATAGATCCCATAACAAAGCTCTTTTTCAATAACCTGGACAACACTACCTCTACCAAGATAAATAAATACGATGATAAGGGATCTCCTTGGCGTAGTCCACTACCACTAGGAAAAAAACCTTTCGTTGTGCCATTCATCATGACAGAAAACCAAGAGCCTTTGATACATTGAATGATAAGCCCACAAACCCCATGAGAGAAGCCAAAAGACCTCATAACATGCAATCGAACCATGATGGCACAGTGATCCTTTCCACAATCCTCTCCATGTCCTAGATCAAAAGTGTGCGATGCTCCTCAAGTAGGGATCGCATCTCCGTGGTTGTAGCCCTCACAGCCTGCCTATCAACACCGGCATCAATAAAAGCTAGATCACACTCCGTGCCACTATCTTGTGCTACTAGAACATTAACGCAAGCCTTCCACAAATGGCCCTCGCTTTTGCTAAAGGTGAGCTTGTTAAGGGGCCTGATCTGTGGTTACCTCCTTTATGTCATTAGCACATCAACCCCAATTGGGTTAGAGATCATCAATGGATACGGTAGACTATCTCCACTACAATACCATGGCTCAGATTGGATGCGTATAAGGAAGTATAGAGGCAGATCAATCGGCTCTCCTTGTGCTATCCGTAACATAAATCGAGTCTGTTTGATGCCGAAGTCAGTCTTGTGTTTCCTCGGATCAATATTATGGGAGATAATCAAATTCAGCATTCGAAAAAATGCGATACAATCAACCTGTTTGATCATCATGCAACCATCATATGGACGAGCCAAATTTTCATGCATAAACTGACGAATCTCATCATAAGTGGGATCGTTGTCTGTTGGAGCCTCATCCTCGATGGCATCCTCACCATCTATTGATATGAACCCACAATCAATTTGAAAACTCACCCAAGAAGTCAAAATCAAGTCAATGGATGAAGAATCTAGACCCGATAAGAATTTGTTTTAAGAATCTAGATTATATTAAAATCTAGACCCATTGAAGAACCCATCTCAAGAACCTAAATGACAAGGAAGAATGCCACAAAAGTTGTGATTTACCTTTAATAAGTTCAGAAATTCAATCAAGAACAAGAGGAGTAAACTCAACTCACAATTTAAAATTCAATATTGTCTAAACTTCAAATGAGGCTACAAAAAGTATTTAAACCAAAACCCTATTGAAGCCCTAGCCAAAATAAAACCCATTATCTCAAAAATACCCCTACATGAACAATGTCGCTACAATAATTCTTTGTATGAACAGTGTCGCTACAGTAACTTTTCTAAACCTTAATTCCTAAAAAGTAACTTTCTAAATAAGCCCTTAACCACAATATAAGGCCTTCCCAAAACCCTAGTTCATAAGAAATAAGACATATGTGGGCCAAACATCCTCAAGCCTAATTATTCTAGACTAAATCCTATAACTAATAAAATAAGCCCCTTAAATGAAATAAACAAGTCTAAGGCCTTCAATCACATAAACATAATAATTAAGCCCAAATTTATATTGCACTCTTCTATAACTTGTGTCAAGTGGATCAAAATTAGTTCTTCTTCTTGAAATGACATATTGTGTGTTGGACTCTTGCTATCTTCCTCCCAAGTGGATTGTACCAATCCTTACATGCTTCCTTGATCTTTTTAGCTTTTGACCTTGTAATTGGTCCATCTAGAACTTGCAAAGAATCTTTAAAACTAGGTCCATCTTGGGACGTATCATTCCTCCTCTCCTCAAAAGGATTCGACCTCGAATCTCCACCTGCATCAAAGGAAAAAATGTTAGTAATATTGAAAATAGTATAAACATGATACTTACCTGGAAGGTCCACTTTATATGGATTATCATTAATTTTCTCAAGAATTTGAAAAGGTCTATCCAAGCTACTCCGATCATCAACAACATCAAACTTAAAGAAGAAAGTAAATTAAAACCATAAACAAATTCAAATGGAGAATAAGAAATAATAGTGTGCAATGTTTTATAATATGCACACTCAAATAAGGGAAAAGATACTCCCTCAAATGTCCATGTAACAATTTAATAAATGGCAAATGATACTCCCACAAATGTTCATGAAACACATTTAAAGTTTTCCTTACACCAAAATTACCACTCCAATTACATGCAAACTCAATGAATGGTAAGTAATACTCCCACAAACATTTATGCAACATGTTAATGAATGGCAACTGATACTCCAACAAACGCTCATGCAACATGTCAATGAATGGCAAATGAAACTTTCACAAATGTTCATGAAACACATCTAAAATTTTTATTTCACCAAAATAACCACACCAATTATATGCAAACTCAATAAATGGCAAGTAATACTTCCACAAACGTTCATGTAACATGTCAATGAATGGCAAATGATACTCCTACAAACGTTCATCCAATACTTCTAAAGTCTTCCTTACACCAAAGTTATGCAACAAACCATCATGTCTATCACATACAAGCAACTTACGCATAAAACTTGTAGCCACACAAAGTATATTCTCTCTAAATAAGTATCAATCAAAGAACTTACCAAACAATGCCTTCTCACACACTCTATACACACTAGCAAAGTCATCATCATTAGCATGTGATTCCTTATCATATTCAAATCTCAATAATTTTGCATCTAAAATGAAGATAAGGACATACCTTTTTGTTAAAGCATCGAACACAAAATTTTCTTTACCTTGTGTGTATTTGATTACATGAGAAAATGTCTCAATGAATTGCACCCACTTGGCATGCATTCTATTCAACTTACATTATCCCTTCAAGTGCGTCAAAGACTCATGTTCTTTAAAAAAAGGTCGGGTAGAGATTGTCGCACTTGGCACAAAATCAATGTAATGCTCAATTTTCCTAATAGGTGGCAATCCACTAAACGCACCGTTAGGAATCATGATCTCATATCCTTGCAATAAATAAACAACAACACTAGGCAAAGAGTCGTTAAATTCGTTAGTATAAAAGCATGCCTTAGCACAAAACTCACTTTTGTTTCTTTTTCTCTCGTGGCTCATCTATTTTTTCTTAACTCTCAGCCACCTCTCTATTTTCTTTTTACTCACTCTTTCTCTTGATGTTTCAGCTTCATTCTCTTTTTCCCTTTCACTCTCTTTTTTTCTTTTACTTGTTTTTTTTTCTTTCACTCTTCTCTTTTTTTGAACTCTTGGCCTCACAATTATTTTTCAACTCATTCTCTCTTTTTCTTGAATTTTCAAACTCACCCTTATATTTCCCCTCAGGTCGTTCAGTCTTCCCTTTTGTTATAGCCTAAACATTTTTGTCCAACTTTGGTTTCCAAAGAGTGCTAGAAACCGAAGTATACTTTGCTGTACCATTTCTCTTTAATTGCCTCTCCACCTTTATAGCCATGTACACCATGTTCTCTACCCTCACATAATGTTGCAACTCAACTATATTGGTTATTTTCCTATTCAAACCACTCAAAAATCTAGCCATCATTGCCTCTCGATACTACACTACATTAGCTCGAATCATAGCTACCTCCATCTCCTTATGGTAATCCTCTACACTCCCAAACCCTTATGTAAGATTTTATAGTTTTTGGTTGAAGTCTCTATAGTAGTGCCTAGGTACAAATTTTCGCCTCATGATAGCTTTCAACTATCTCCATGTTTCTACATGCCTCTCAAGATTCCTCCTCCTATTAGTCACTAATTGATCCCATCAAATAATCGCATAATTAATGAACTCAATTACCGCCAACTTCACATTCTTCTTCTCAGAGTAATTATGACTATTAAACACCAACTCTATTATTTTCTCCCACCTTAAATAAACTTCAGGGTCAGTTCTACATTGGAAAGATGGTATTTTCATTTTGATGCTCTCAAGGTTCCTATCTACTTCATCTCGACCCCTTGGGTTTCTCCTAAGTCCTCTTTCACTCTTAACTCCTCTATGTCTACCTAATCCAACTTCAGATGTTAGGACTTCATCATCCTCACCAAACTTTCCATTCTCAATACTAGGCTTACGTCACCTCCTATCTCTCCTACCTTGCATATTTCTAATCAGGACTTACTCGTGATCCATCCTGTCTCTCACTTCACCCAACACCAAGTTCAACTGCTCGAACTGTTATTGCATGGTTTGCAACACAAATGATGAGTTATCTGTCATCCCTTTTAGTAATTAGTCACTCTTATGAGACATCATAATGTGTTGTACAAAAAGGATGTTAGTGGAAAATCTCACACACTCTCTTACGTGTTTACACTCAAATAATGGCACTCCACTCGTATTTCACTCTTAATTGACTTTTTCCCGATAATAGTCTCACACTCTCTTGCCTTTTATCTCAATAGTTTTCTCGCTCAAGTTCTTTTAGAACTAGTTGAACTAAATCAAGACAATACAATCTTGTATTATTCCAACCAGTAATATAGATCTAAGAAACAAGAACAAGAAATAAAGAAAGAATAAAATAACACGAGACTCAAGGAATTGATACGAGGGATATAGTAATTATAAAACAAGATACCAACTGTAATGATGTATTCAGCCCATTTGAAGATAAGGCCCAATCAACAAATTTCGTTCTTTCTCTTTGTTGTAACTATGTAGCAACCTATGAGTATGCTACCTTTTTTTTTTTTTTTTGAATATTTTTTGGATTTTTTTTAATTTCCTTTCTTTTCTTTTCTCTAATTCAATCACAAACAGCAATTAAAAATAAGCAATTGAATTCAAACACACAAGAATTAACAATGAAATAGAAGAGAATCAATAGAACGGCACTCCAAGCAATTGACAAACTTAAAGATGCAAGAAACCCTAGAATTTTGAAACCCAAAGAGATGTAAATTTTAGCCAAACTCAAAACCCAAAGAATTTTGGCAGCGTACTTTTTGTTTGTATTTTTTTTTTTTTTTGCAACTCCAGAACAATGAAGCCCTATAATTAAATTTAAAGGCATAATAATTAAAAGATAGAATCAGACCTGATTGAAAACCGAGCTCTGATACCAAATGATATGAACTCGCATGAATGAAATCCCTTGAACCTACAATCAATTTGAAAACTAACCCAAGAAAGCTAAAATCAAGTCCATGGATGGAGAATCTAGACCCAATGAGAACTTGTTTCAAGAACCTAGATTATATTAAAATCTAGACCCATTGAAGAACCCATCTCAAGAACCCAAATTACAAGGAGGAAAACCACAAAGATTGTGATTTACCTTTAATAAATTCAAAAATTCAATCAAGAACAAAAAGACTAAACTCAACTCACAATTTAAAATTCAATATTGTCTAAACTTCAAATGAGGTTACAAAGAGTATTTAAACCAAAATCTTATTGAAACTCTAGCCAAAATAAAACCCTTTCTTTAAAAAATAACCCTGCATGAACAATGCCGCTACAATAATTCGCTACATGAACATTGCCGCTACAGTAACTTTTCTAAACCCTAGTTCCTAAAAAGTAACTTTTCAAATGAGTCCTTGACCACAATACAAGGTTTTCCCAAAACCCTAGCTCATAAGAAATAAGATATATGTGGGCCAAGCATCCTCAAGTCCAATTATTCTATACTAATTCCTATAACTAATAAAATAAGCCCCTTAAATGAAATAAACAAGTTCAAGACCTTCAATCACATAAACATAATAATTAAGCCCAAATTTATATTGCACTCTTCCATAGCTTGTGTCAAGTGAATCAAAATTAGTTCTTCTTCTTGAAAAGACATCTTGTGTGTTGGATTCTTGCTAGCTTCCTCCCAAGTGAATTGTACCAATCATTGCATGGTTCATTGATCTTCTTAGCTTTTGACCTTGTAATTGGTACATCTAGAACTTGCAAAGGATCCTTAAAACTAGGTCCATTTTGGGGCCCATCTATACCTGCCCCTAGTTGTTTTACAGGGTATGCATCAAGGTCAAGGGGGATCCCAAGAAAGTCAGCTATAATGTCTGCTGAGATAGTAATACTCACCCCCGAATAACGAACGAGAAGAACTCCTCATTACCTTCCATTTGACCATGGCTCGATAAAACTCACTGACCATGTCAGGATAGACCACCCTCGTCTGCTGACAGATCGGGCTCCATCCTCTATGGTTGATAATAGATAATAGGCTCCTCCCATCCGAGAAAAAATCTCGAAAGTCTTCTATAATAATCTCCCGCTCAATCAGTATCGGCCTCCTCGGCTCACTAGCTTCATCGCTAGTTTGGCCCTCTCTGCAACGTTTCCTTCCAACATATGCCATTAATTCATAGTCCATAAAACAAATAGACAATGAATATAAATAAAATGGAAAGTTGTAAAATTTATGCTGAGTACTGTTCTAACTAAAAGGTAGCCTATTTGAACAGTTTGAAAACTGTTCAAATAGTTTTTGCCGAATAGAAATTTCCTTGTTCAAATGTGGCACTACATGTTCAAACGGAAAAACTAGTTGTAAACTCATTCGAATAAATTTACTTCATTCGAACTAATAAAGTTATACGCAAAATAAAACCGTTCAAACAAAAGAGACACTTGTTTGAACGGTTTATACACATTCGAATAAATAAAAATATTATTCAAACAGCATCATCATATGGCCATCATTCTAATAATTTAATAACATTCGAACTAATGCTTATCTATTAAACAGAGTATATATATTCGAGCGAATAATTAACTCAGCTTTTGCCGTTCGAACATGTAGTGCCACATTCGAATTGGAAAATGTCTGTTTGGAAAAAAGTATTTGAACACTTTTTAGGACTTTCAAATGAGCTAACCCATGAAGATTCATGGCTAAGTCGACTTGGAGCCGAACTAAAAAACCAACTAAACACCACAAAAGGGGTTAGATTCGATTCGAAATCTAACCCCATTTTCATCCTTTTTTTTTTTTTTTCTTTTCCTAATATCAAGCTCAAATAGACAAGAAATCTGACCCCATTTTCATCCTTTTCTTTTCCTAATATCAAGCTCAAATAGACAAGGATGTTTGGCCATACCTCTTAGACGGAAAAAAAGGGTCACAAAACGGTGGAGATTGGGGTCATCCTGCCCCCTAGGCCTTCTCCATGCTGGGCGGGGCGGACGGGGGCGGGATATTAGGGTACGGGGTCCCGCTGCCCACTCCTAGTATTAGTCAAATGTGTAATAATGGTGTTGAAGTTCATTTTTCAAAAGAAATGTGCATTGTGTCTGACAGTGATGAGAACTGTGTGATGAAGGGAGTTATAACTACTGATAATTGTTATGGTATTGTTCCAAGCTCACAGTACCAAGAGTGATGATACTGATCTTTGGCATCAAAGAGTTGATTATGTAAATCATAATCTCCAAGAAAGAAGTTGTAGTAGGATTACCTAAGCTTGGTGAATCGGAGTCCTCAATCTTTGGGCCATGTCAATTAGGAAAACAAGTCAGAGCAGCTCACAAGAACACAACAACCATCTTGACCAAACGACCATTAGAGTTATTACACCTTGATCTTATGGGACCCTCTAGGACCAAAATTTAGGGGAAAGAAATATATATTGGTGGTGGTAGGTGATTTTAATAGATACTCTTGGGTAGAATTATTGAGAGAAAAAGGTGAAGCTTCTGACATGGTTAGAGCACTGTGTAAGAAACTTCAAAATGAATAGGGAATTCCCATAACCAAAATTAGGAGCAATCATGGTAGGGAATTTGAAACTTCAAGTTATGAGAAATTCTGTGATGAAGAGAATATTCATCAAGAATTATCTGCACCTATCACTCCAAAGCAAAATGGAGTGGTAGAAAGAAAGAACAGAGTCATCCAAGAAATGGCACGAGTGATGCACAGTAAGAGCATACCCACTCATTTCTAGGGAGAAGTTGTGAACATTGCATGTCACATTGTAAATAAAGTCTACCTTAGACCAGACACATCCAAGACATCATATGAACTGTGGAAAGGCAAAAAGCCAAATGTAAAATACTTCAGAGTATTTGGAAGTAGATGTTACATTTGAGAGATAGGGAAAACTTGGCTAAGTTTGACCATAAGAGTGATGAGGGAATTTTTCTTGGTTATTCTAGAAATAGCAGTGCATATAGGATTTACAATCTATGCACTCAAACTGTTATGAAATCTATAAATGCGGTTGTAAATGATACTCCTAAAGAGGCACCGAGTAACGAAGAGCAAGAAAATGCACCAAGTGAGACTAGAAATGAAGATTTTGATGAGTTTAATAAAAACTCCAAAACATCTTCTAGTCAAAAAGTCAATACTCCTAAAGAGTCATTTGCAGTCAAGTTAAATCATCCTCAGGATAATGTCATTGGTAATTTGAATGAAGGAATGAGGCTAAGAAGGAAAGTGATAAATCAATTGGTTCACTCAAGTTACATTTTACAAGCTCTCAAAACTTGGTATGAAAGGCTAACTACATACCTATTAGATCACTGGTTTTTGAGAGGTGCTATTGACAGGACACTATTCATCAGAAAAGTTAGAGATGATATAATAATTGCTCAAATATATGTGGATGATATCGGGTTTGGATCATCTATTAATGCACTTGCTCTTCAATTTGCGGAAGAAATGAAAAATGATTTTGAAATGAGCATGGTAAGTAAATTAACATTTTTTTTAGGTCTCCAAGTGAAACAATTGGAAAGCGGGATATTTATATCTCAATCAAAGTATGCAAAGAACCTAGTCAAAAATTTTGGGTTAGATGGCAAAAGTCATGCCAGAACCTCCATTAGTACAAGTGTTAAGCTAGTGTTGATCTAACTGGTAAGAGTGTTGAACAATCACTATATAGAAGTATAATTTGGAGTCTACTGTATCTTACTACTAGTAGACTAGACATTGCATTTAGTGTTAGGGTATGAGTTAGATTTCAAGCCAATTTCAAAGAATCCCATTTGACAGTTGTCAAGCGCATAATTTGCTATGTAAATGAGATAGTTGATTATGGAATATGGTACTCTACGGACTCAAATACTGAACTTGCTGGTTATTCTAATTTGGTACCTTTCGTGCGTGTTTTTATGTAGGCAGTAATCTTGTGGCTTAGATGAGCAAGAAGCAAAACTCTATATCTTTGTCCATGGTTGAGGCCAAATACATTGCTACTAGAAGTTGTTGCACACAATTACTTTGGATGAAGCTGATGTTGAGTGACTATGGCATTACTCAAGGCATCATGAGTGTGTATTGTGATAATACTAGTACTATAAACATCTCAAAAAGTTATGTCAAACATTGTAAGACCAAGCACATAAACATTAGGCAAAATCTTATTCAAGAACTAGCAAAAATACATGTTGTATCTCTTGAGTACATCCCAACTGAACACAAATTAGCCAACCTGTTTACCAAACCTTTGGATGGAATTCGATTTGGATCTCTTAGAAAGGTTATTGGTATTGTGCGTTGACCTGAGGGCTAAAAGTCTTGCATTTGCATTCATTACATGCATATTTGTGTATTTCTGTTATGTGTATTTTTTTTTCATTTTTCTTTGGTATTCTCATATTTTTCAATTTTTTTTCTATTATGCATCTTCATTTTATTATGTTTGAAAAACAAAATGCATGATACTATGCACATGGATGTGATAAATGACATTAGTGTAGGCAATTCTAAAAATCTAAGTGCATGTATCTTTTGAAAATTTTATCATATGCCTATAAAGGTTTAGAACATGAGTATTATTTATAATTTGTGACATGCTTCACACATTACACACCTAGCTCAATCAATTGACATTTTGCCCCTTGTGAGATTTTGGAGAGGCAATCAGAGGTGTAGGAGAGCTCTACTTATATATAGAATTAACCACAGACTAAATTACCCATTGGCCATTACTGATACAGGAATTCAAACAGAAGTCTCTAGGTTCTAGTAGCATTAGGTTTGACTTTCTATATCTTAAGAGGGCTTCCCAAGCATTAATGGTTCTTGTTTCAACTCAACCCTACTCACGTCCTCTTGCTGAAATTTCTTGATGGAATAAGGACTATCTGAACATGCACATCCGTATTACTTGTGATACTTTGTATTTAGTACCTGCATGGTTTATGTGAGTATGATGCTCTTTTGCATTTGACGTATATTTTGGGTTTTAAAATTGACTTCACTAATGTTTGGAGTCAAACCATGTGAATTCTGGGTTTTAAACTGAGTCAAACTGTGTTAATATGCCCTTCACTCGATACACCGCTCGAGACCTTTGTCTCTCACTCGAGGAGTCATCGCTTGAGGTAAATTTCACTCAAGCGAATGTTTAAAATCCCTAATAACTAGTGCTGCTTGTGCATTTAGTCCAAAAAACTTTCCCTCAATACAAGTTTTTCCCCTCCTCCTCACCTCTCTGTGCATCGTCCACTTGATTACTCTCACCAAATATTTTCTTAGTCATGGTAAGTCTATTCTTCTCCAACCAATCTCCTGCATTGTGTATTTTACATTTTCATTCATGTAGGATTTCAGTATTGACGGTGTTGGTTCATGAGATTATTTTGTGAAATGGGGCATTGGTGTTGGGTTTGATAGAGAAAATGTAGTGGGTTCTTGAATCTTGGTTTAGACCACTTGAATTTATTAATTTCGAGGGTATGCATGCACTAACCTCAGGCTTGGCATAGAATGTACACCAAGTGTTCGATGAAATGCCTACGTGATTCATTTCATCTGTTTTTCATCACATTGTTTTTCTCACTAGTCCATGCATGTAAATCAAGTCATCTAAGGCCTCCAAAATGAGGCATCTCATTTTAGGCTTGTTAGGCATTTGAGTCTCATAAACATTACATGCATTCATTGGGTCAGTCATGTTACTCTTGCACACAACATCTAATGATTATTATTTTGTGCATTATCTACAAAGTGCTACCATGTCTCGACGTGTGCTTCCTGGGCTAAATGCTTCCGCTCCTGCCCAAGCACATTTCCATGATGCTCAGGCAAGAAAACTTTATGCTCAAAACTTCTCTTGTGCACTCCGTTTGTTGAGCGTGAAAATTTTCTGAGTGAGCTTCACGAGACCATCATGCCTTGAATTTTTTAGTCTCGCCAATGGATGTGATTAACCACTGGTCATTCCTCCCTTTCTGTGGAGTTGGCTCGGGAGTTTTACTCAAATATTCATGCCATCTCGAAAGATGACTCATTTGGAGTTAGCCTATGCAACATCTAATTCCCAGCAACTCCTGACATGTTAGCGGACTTACTTAACGTCCCTTGTGTGACCAACCCTCCTTATCCCTATACTTCCACTTTTGCTCCCACCAAGGCCACCATTGCCACTTTCTTGTATGGGTATGAAATTAATTGGGATGATAGGATGCCACTTCATACAGTTTAGTTTCCACCTGACTATCTCCTTCTCAGTCAAGTGGTACTCACTAATCTTTATCCTACTAAACATCAGAGTGATATAGGCCTAGACAGAGCTAGTTTGCTCTATGCTCTAATCAATAACATTTCCATTGATTTAGAAGTCACCTTTCTGGGGTTATTCTTGAGATGTTTCAATCTAGCAAGACATGGACTGGATTACCTTTTGCATGTCTTATCATGCGTATTGCTTTGTCCCAATCAGTTACTATTCCTCCTTATGTACCTAGAATTACTCTTACGGCTCCTATTGGTTGTAAGACCATCCAACTTAGTCTTGCACATATTCATCCTCCTTTGTTGGATGTTGAACATCCTCCTATACCCACTACTCAGACATCCAGTTCTACTCCATCCAGCTCGGCACCATCCACTTATGCACAAGATTCTACTGAGCTAACCATACAGATGGCGTTTGATCACTTGATCCGCATAGATGCTCATCTTGATCACATTGATGCTCAATTTGATAGTCTGGATGTTTGTGTAGATAGCCTCCAACATCTGGTGACACAGCGCTTCAAAGACATGCAAGACATCCTCATTGCCATGACTAACAAGGATGGTGAAAATTGACTACAGGACCCCTTTCTCGTTTCGTGACAAAAAGGGGCAGTAGCATATATGTCGGGGGAGCGGAATATGGAGTAGGATAGGACACATTTAGGGGGAGTAGGGTGTAAACAAAGGAGAACTTTGGGGAAAAAGTGTGAATTTTTTCTTGTGAAACACAATTTTTATGCTGCTATATTCCTTGATTAAACTCAGTGTCTAATCATTTCCTTGATGAAAACTGTACTTGTCATGTTTATGCTTGAATTCTTTCTTTTTATTTGTTAGCATACATTGATTAAACAAGTGGGAATATTTTTATGTATTTTTATGTTTTTTGTGCATTTACCTGTTTTTTAAGTGATTGCAGAAATATTTCATCTTGTTTAGAGACTGTACCTGTACCTGGGAATCCTGTGTGGGGTTTGCCAAGATTAGGTCCATGTATAGGTTAGAGGTTTTGTCACAGAAATGCCAAAGGTAGAGATTGTTAGTGTAAAATAAGTGTGTTGGCATATCATGTGACAATCTATGTTAAATTGTGTTGTAACAGTATTAAGTGGGATAAAGTGAAAAGTTGAAGTTAGCTCAACATGGCTCGAGTGAAACTCATACAGAGAGTTTGCTCGACACTAGATCAACATGGCACTTGAGCGAAGATCATATAGAGAGTTTTCTCTACATGCGCTCGACATGGTGCTCGAGCGGGTGTTGAACTCTCTACAGAGAGTTCACTCAACACCCGCTTGACATAACGCTCAAGTGTAACCTAGACAAAGGGTTCACTCAACACTCGCTCAATGTGGCGCTGGAGCAGTTACCTAGACAGAGAGTTTGCTTGACACCCGTTTGACTCATGGCTTGAGCGACTCTTCGATATAACGTGCACTCAACACTGTGCTCATGCGAATGTTAAAAAATATGAATTGGACTAGGGTTTCAGCGCCGTGTTCCATTGTGGCTAACAAAGGAGACTGTAGCTTAGGTCAAACGTGATAGAGATACATAGTAGAAACAGAGGACCTTGTAAGAACATTTGAGAGAAATACCATTACACATCCAAAGCTCATTTTCTCTTGGAAAATATATCTCCATCTTACTATACTTAAGATCAAACATTGTTGAGTTATTGGTGTGGACATGTTCATTGGCCGGAAGGGATTCTAGACGTACCGTTGAAGCAAAGATCGAGAGGTTCTTGCGGTGAAGCTATACAAAGGCCAAAGTTTTAAAGCTGCATGCCTATAGAGATTGAGTGGGTCACTCGTGATGTTGCAAGGGTCTTGTGAGTGTTTCTAAATTGATTGTGAAAAACTAAATTTCTATAATGGATTTTAGGTGGTGAATACATTCTTCAAATGGGTTTCTACTTTGTAACCAAATTACTGTGTTGATTATTTTTTTGAGAATTGTTTCATTGATTGATTGCTTATTTGACAACATTTTTAAATAGTGTAGCAAATTTGAATTAAATCTATTCACCCATTCTCTAAGTGTTGTGTTGAGTTAGAACCATTGATTTTTCAATTTCCGTGTTATCCTAAAATGCTCGTACATTTGCATAGGTCCTATCCTTGACCATTCCTTACTTTGGGCTTGTTCCTCGCCTTTTAGTATCAACCTTCCATGCCTTTGTATGAATGACGCCTTTTCTAAAATTATGAGCCTCTTCAGCTCCTTTTTTTTTCACCTAGGTAATTGCTCGCTTGGCACGGGGTGAAAGCCCTTGTTACACCCTGTGCTGTCACCCCATGCTGAGATGTGTTAGCTAGACTTTTTAGATGGTGTCGCTTGCCGTTCTGTTGGACTAGCTGCTCTATGCAGACTACTTCTCCTCATTTTTCACCAAACCAATGAGGAAAAATCATATTTGTCTTCCACTTGCTAAGGAAAGGCTCTCTTCTTCGCCTTCCCATTGCTCCTAGAAGGCGTTTTTTCCTATTTTACTAGTGTGGCCCTCACATTCTCCCTAATATTGGACTTGATTCTTCTTTTGTAGCTCTAATGTTATTACTGCCAATTAGTTCACCATAGAGTTGATTGTCCCTTTAAGGCCAACATCTCTGTCTTTAGAATTTTGAGGTGTGAGTCTGTGGTTTTCTTTAGGGCGTTCAACCCATATTGCAACTGGTAATTAAGAGTATTCCTTCAATCATTCTCAATGGTTAGCAAAAATCAATAACCCTGATACCAACCTTGTAACACTTTTGATATTTCTAAGCTAAATTTGTAAGGATATTTTTAGGGGTGTTCATCTGGGCCTGGTTGTTTCCCGGCCCGGTTCGAAACCCGAGAAACCGGATTCCGGTTCCGGGTTCCGGCCCGAAACCCGGGTTGACCAGGTCCGGGTACTGAGTTGGAAATCCGGAACCCGGGTTTACAACCCGGAACCCGGTTTGTTTTTTTTAATATCAAGCACATTCTTTTTCTAAAAAATCTAGACTAAGAAATATACCCTTGTCATCTTTCCACCTTATAACAAATCCCACCTAAGAAAGACAAACTTGGGCCACATTTTTGTTTAAAAAAATAGTATATAGACTACATTTTTGTTATTATTACACTTAAATAATTTTGAAAGTGTAAATAATAACATCAGTTACATCATAATTATCAAACTCGTGAACACAAACTAAAAAAGAAAGAAAGAAAGAAGAAGAAGAAGAAGAAAAAAAAAAAACCGGTTTCCGGATTGTAAACCCGGGTTCCGGATTTACAACTCGGATTCATCCGGGTTCCGGCCCGGGCTAACCTGGTCTGGGTTCTGGCCCGGGTTTGAAACCCGGGTTTCGGTCCGGGTGTACCCGGGTTCCCGGGTTGGAACCCGGATGAACACCCCTAGATATTTTTACTTCTAGGGTGAAAGTGAAAAGGTTGAGAAAGAAAAGACAAAGATGAAGAAATAAGGAATGTTTTATTAACTGATTGCCTGATTACATTGTCCTGTTTCCTCTATAAGGTCCACAACGAAATAGCATAATAACGAAATTCCTATGATTACGGCCTCTAGGCCCATAGTGGTAAAAGAACTCAAAAGTAATAACAAACTATAAATAAAACTATGAATGAGAGGTTTGGATAGTGAATTGAGAAGAAATAAATTGATATGAAAATTGAATAAAATATTGTTAGAATATTATTTTTTTTTTTAGACTCCAGACTATTACTTCTATCAAACCTCCTTAACATCGGTCTCTCCCCACCTCTCAGTCTCTACCTCAATGGCAATGGTTGGTGACACAAACACAACAAAAAATTTTGGTATTGCATTCAGTGAAAGCTGGCTTTCTGTTTTGGGGTAGTGACCGATCATATATGCTAATTATGTTTTGACAAATTTATCCTAATAATTGACGTAGCTAGCAACAATCAACACCACAATGGTAGGCTGCCTCGCATGCCTACTAAGATATAGGGTGAATATAAAATATAATCAAATAAAAAACCTGGCTAGATCTTTAGCGTAATCTACCAAGTAAGCTAATTACCTCATTTAGCTTTCAAGGGATGGTTTAAAGAAGAACATAAATGCAGAAGAAAGCTCAAATTCAGAGACTATGAAGGTGTTGTGGAGGAATTACGGAAGCTAAACATACCAAATCGAGTGAAAGTCTTTACTTGGAGGACTTGCAGAAATGGATTGCCAATTCTGAAGAATCTGAAGTACAAAAATATTATTTTGGATGATTGCAATAAGTTATGCCTGAATAAAGTGGAGGATGTGGCCCATGCTCTCTATTTTTGCCCTTTAATCAGATCCTGCTGGAAACAACAGTTCAATTATCTGCCAGATGATGAGCTTACAGAAGATTTAGTGAGTCTAGCACAGACAGTTCAAGCCAAAGGAAAAAAAAAGTGAATTGGAGAAGTTCTTCTTAATAGCTTGGAGCATATGGTATAGAAGAAATGAAAATATGTATGAGGCCATTACAACCATGGCCAGAACAGGTGATTGAGAATGCATTTTCCCTCTATAAGGAACACAGTGAAGCACAAAGGCCCTTGAAACAACACTCAAAACCGGGCTTTGGATGGCAACCCCCTCCTGCAGGAACTGTGAAGTTGAATACTGATGGACCTATTTTCACCGAGCAGTGCAGATCAGGGGTAGGGATCATTTTGAGGGATGAGAAGGGAAGAGTCCTTACGACAGAATTGCCAGCAATTTTGAGAGGGCTACAGCTTTGCTATCCCATGGGCATTATGAACCTTATAGTTGAGAGTGATTATCGCATTAAGTGTTAATGAGATTTTAGACCCTGGTGAATCAATGTCTTTGCTGGGGACTCTGATTTCAGAAGTGAAAGACTTGATGAAGAAGATGCCTAAAGTCATAGTGCAACATGCAGGGCGCATGGGCAATGGAGCTGCTCACAGTTTGACAAGATATGCATGGAGTATTGACAACCTCACAGTTTGGTGGAACTCTCTTCCAGTGTTTCACAAGTTGTTTGGTCTAATCTCTATATGTAAACTGTGTTTGATTGAATAAAGTTTGATCTTTCCATTAAAAAAAAAATCCAATTATTTACGTAATAGTATTAAAGCAATGGTTGGGATCAATTCCTGATTTTATACTTTTTTTTAGAACCTTAAGGGTAGCGTTGTCTTTCAAATGAAGAAATGAGTACATTATATACTTTTTCTTAATTTAAAGAGATGGCTGTCAAAATTGATAGTTTAATAATGATTACATATCTATTACTATATATAAAAGCAGAGTCATATAATTCCGATGTGGCATTCTACTCATAAAAGTAGGCATTCTATCAATTAAATATAAAATGTTATGTTTATGAAGTGGTAAACCTTTTAAAAGTAATGTTTCATTATTAATCATTGTAACTTTTAAATTTTATTTCTTTTCTTACATATAAAGATATAAACCGATTCAAGACTTCACCCAAAAGTACAAATTCAAAATTTATATTGTTTTGTATTTTAAGTGGAGTCATATGACTCCGAATAGCATTCTACCCATAAAAGTAGGCATTTTACTCATCAAACTTAAAGTGTTATGTTTCTGGAGTGGTAATCCTTTTAAAATCAATGTTTTATTATGAACTATTATAATTTTAAGTATTATTTATTTTCTTACATATAAAGATATAAACCAACTCAAGTCTCCACCCAAAGATACTATTTCAACCTTTATATTGTTTCGTTAAATAAGCTGCCTTATAAATCGTTTCGAATTTCGCAACTATAAAACTCGGTCTCTCTCTAAATCCCTCTCCCTCATACACAACATACACAACAATTCGTGCATTGCGCGGTTTATAGGCTCGTTAAACATAACTTGACGGGTTTTTCTCTAATTCTATCTTTAGTTTTGTTTATATTATCAAGATTATTAATTTTTTTAAATTTTTATTTCAATAATTATATTGCTATGATTTATAAAAAAAAAAAAAAAAAATTATATTTAACATCACACACACCATACACTACATATTTTTTAATTTTTTTTCTTTTTTCCTATAAAAAGTATTTAGTATATGAATGATGAATAGAACAACTCAATTAATTTACTAAAAATAAAATAAATTAAAATATATAAAGTGTGTAGTATTGTGAATATAAAATATAATAATAATAATAATAATAAACCAGGCTGGATCTTTACGTAATCTATCCAAGTAAGCTGATTACCTCATTTAGCCTTCGGGGGATGCTTTAATTAGAATATCCAATTGACATTTATTTATGGAATAGTATTAAAGCAATGGTTTGGATCAATTTCTGATTTTATAGTTTTTTTTTTTTTTTTAGAACCTTGAGGGTAGTGTTGTCTTTTAGATGAAAAATGAGTACATCACTGTTCTTAATTTAAAGATATGGCTGTCAAAATTGAGAGTGTAATAATGATTACATATTAAACATAACTTGACGGAATTTTATGTCATTCTATCTTTAGTTTTGTTTATATTATCAAGATTATTATTTTTTTTTAATTTTTATTTCAATAATCATACTGTTATGATTTTTAAAAGGATAATTTTACTTAAGATCTTACATATCACATACTACATACTTTTTGTTTCTCATAACAAATACATGGTACATGAATAATGAATAGAATAATTTAATTAGTTTAGTATAAATAAAATAAAATAAAAATAAAAATAAAATATATAAAATATGTGGTGTGAGATGATAGTAGTATCTCCCTTTTAAAATTTAAAATTTTCTTTCTTTTTATAATATAAAATTCTCTAAATGAACTGATCATCACATATTTTTATTGGATGGGACAACTTTTTTTTTTTTTAATTAGTTCTGCACGTCTCAGTTCCATAAGAACAAACAGACAGGTTCGTATAGAAAAAAAGGTGGCTGTATTTTTTTTTTTTCTCTTTATTTTAAGAATAAGAAAGAGAATGATTAAAAAATAAATTTTCTATTTATCATTTTCACACATCACACATCAAACCGGGTACCCGAATGTATCCTGACCGGAACTTGAATTTCAAATCCAGATTAGATCCGGATGAATCCAGATTAAACCGGAAAATAAGTACCTGGGCTTTTTTTTTTTTTTTTTTTAACGAAGATTCCGGGCTGTACCTTTCTGTAAGATTATATACTTCATGACCGAATATTATGAAATTCTGTTTGAAACGAAAACTTTTATTTGCACCCGAGGTCCTCTTTCTATGAACTGGTAGATGTTTTTTGGTTTTTGAGGGGATTGAGGGATTGTGTACCTCACAGGTGCTGTTTCTTGCGTGTTTTGTTCCTTTGATCTCGTTTAAGGTTTTCTTGCGTATTCATAGTCATAGATATTGCATGTATTCTTTCATTTCAAACTTGGCCGGTTTCTGGTTGCTTTTCTCAGTCATATAGAATAATAAGGCTGCATTTGGTTACACAACTCATCCCAACTCATCTCAACTCATCTCAACTCATCATTACACCTTTTTCAAATTCCAATACAAAATATAATAAACAATTCAACTTTTTCAAATCCCAAAACAACTTTAATATTAAAAAATAATATTCTAACAATATTTTATCATCTCAACTCAACTCAACTCAACTCAACTCACTTCAACATCCAAACCCACCCTAAATGTTGGCGCATCTCAGTCCCAATCTCATACCATTCCGTCCAGGTCCATATTATCTTGCTCTAATAAATCGTCTTCATCTAATGATATGGTTGTAGCCATTTTTTTTAATTTCCAAAATCCAAATTTGTTTGAGGTTTTTCACGAGTGAGTTTCAAGCTTTCTTTTTTGTTGTAATGTTAATTAGTATGTTACTTCATAAAAATACCACAGCCTGTCATTTCTTTTTTGGGGGTATGTCAGTAATTTTACAAGGGAAAGGGTACACCGACTGTCCTCTCTCAGCTCATCGTCTATAAATGTCTCCTCAATCCTTCTCCTTTTCTCTTTCCCTCTTCGCTCGGCCGCATCTCCTTAACCCTGTTTGATCGGCCGCCCAAGGGCTCTTAAAGTGTAGGTCTGGATCCCTGGTTCTCTTTCATTGCGGATTTCTCTCATATTATCATAGTAAAACCAAACCAAATTGCGTTGGGATCGGTTCCAGATTTTGTTGTTTCGATAGATCCAAAGTAGGAGCGTGGGGATTCCTCTCTTTATTTCTGATTTATTCAAGGTATGACTTACAAGAAGTCATTCATTCTTATAAAAAAGTAAGATGTTAGCCGTTTTCTGATGATGGGTTCGCTCGATATATCGACGGTTTTTTGTTATTGATGCGATCAATCTGCCAACTTTCTATCGATGCATGCGGTCATCTTGTACAATTGCCACCACAACTAATACAATGGATCTCAATAGCTTTTTTTTTTTTTAATTTTGTTTCTTGATGATTACCTACTGTACTTACACTTCAAAAAATTCCGGTTATTTAGAGCATTTTAGGTTACATAGATTTCCTCATGGGCTTCAGCTGAATTTCAGTAATCTCAATCTCTTATATTATTTTTGGTTACAGATCTAAGCTGTTGACATGGCATCATCAACAGCCGGGGTCACAGGTTGGTACAGGGGAAAAGTCAAAGCTGTTCCTTCGGGAGACTGCTTGGTTATCATGGCCATGACTGCGAACAGGCCTGGACCGCCACCTGAGAAGACCCTTACTTTGTCATCCCTTATTGCTCCAAGACTGGTATCCCTTACTTTCTTTGATGTCCCGTGCAACATTTTTTGTTTATGATTCTTTCATGTTTTCCGGTCATTTTCAAGTTAATTGTTTGTCTAAATATTTTGGTTTCTTGGTGCTTTTATTCGGGCTTGTTTATATACGATTTTGACTACATTGAAATGCTGCTGACGTGGTATATCTTCCCTTTGTGTCTTCTATTCCTAGGCCCGTAGAGGTGGTGTTGATGAGCCATT
>QEOT01009564.1:30779-56497 GCA_003123785.1 Pterocarya stenoptera
CTGGAGCAAGGTCAACATTTCTAGTTTTGCCTCCTCTTGCTTTGTAGTAGTTTACATTGATTCCATGTTTATTATCTATTATTTCATTCTTCTAGAGTTCTCCTTTGTCATCCCCAAAATTTTTTTTATTTGGATTGCGGCATTACTGTACTACCGTCCATGTGATAACAGCACCTTGGGTTTGAGTAGTCATTTAGATGACTAGGTTCTTAATTAGGTGGACCATGTTTGTGGAAATAGATCTCAAGGAAAAATAAGAAAAAAATATATGTTAATATCAACCTCTAGTACGTACATATGTGTATGTATGTAATAATTATAAAAAAATATATGTATGTATGTATTGGATTGGTCTGGTAATTGATGGGTGCACCCTGATAACTCAGTTTCTGATTATGCTGGAAGGGCTCTTCTTTGGCAAATTGATGGGCCAGGTTTAATTTAGCCGTGGCTATGAGTACCTGATATTTGTTTGCTTGTGTTATTGCCATTTGCATTCAATTTGAACTCAATTAGACCGCATCAGGCATCTCTTAACTTTATTCGATTACCTGAACTCTGATTATTAAATATTAATAATCAGAGTTCAGGTAATCGAATAAAGTTAAGAGATGCCTGACACAATTAGCCATGAGATTATTCAAAGTTAAGAGGACACTCCATCAAAAAATAAAAGGATTTAAAAGTACACATTCCTTATATATGGACTCATTGAGTTAAGTGATTAGCCATGAGATTTTTCAAAATTAAGGATTATGTGTTATCTTATGAACTCAACTTTTGCTAAATCGCCTACTAATGTCTTGGAAAAAAAACTGCTGCCCATTAGGTTTAATAGAATTATCCATGAGATTATTCAAAGTTAAGAGGACACTCCAAAAAAAGTACACACTCCTTATATAGATCTCATGACACAATTAGCCATGAGATTATTCAAAGTTAAGTGGACACTCCATCAAAAAAGAAAAAAAGAAAAAAAAAAGGTGTAAGAGTACACACTCCTTGTATATGGACTCATTGAGTTAAGCGATTAGCCATGAGACATTTCAAAATTAAGGATTANAAAAAAAAGGTGTAAGAGTACACACTCCTTGTATATGGACTCATTGAGTTAAGCGATTAGCCATGAGACATTTCAAAATTAAGGATTCTGAATTATATTATAAACTCAACTTTTGCTAGATCGCTTACTACTGTCTTGGAAAAAAAAACTGCTAACCATAAGGTTTAATAATTAAACGACAGATTAAAATGGCGATACACCAGCATCAAATGTTCAATTATTTTGTTTGAGGAGATCTGATGCAAACTTGTGTAATATTAATAAACAATCCTCTCATCTCTGATTTCAGGTTCTGGGTGCTGCTGAGGCATCTATCAGAAATCTGCCACCTTCTGCTATTGGTGATCCTAGCAACTTGGATGCCATGGGGTTGTTAGCTGCAAACAAGGGCAGACCCATGCAAGGTATTGTCGAGCAGGTTCGTGATGGCAGTACCATCCGGGTTTATTTGCTCCCGGATTTTCAGTTTGTCCAAGTGTTTGTTGCAGGAATTCAGGTATGTGTTCTATGTTGTTATTAGCATCTTTACTCATGGAAGTTCTTCTGTTATCAGCCTTTACTTGCTGGTGTCAATGTGTTTCCTGCTTATAAATGACATGTCCCTATTTGATATTAGGCCCCATCTATGGGAAGAAGAGCCATAACTGAAATTGCTGCTGAAACAGAGGGCAAGACTGAAGAACCAAATGGAGATGTTTCTGCTCAATCTCGAGCTCCTCTAACATCTGCACAGAGGCTTGCAGTCTCAGCAGTATCATCTGCTGAAGTTGCTCCTGATCCATTTGGTGTTGAAGCCAAATATTTTACTGAGCTTCGTGTTTTGAACAGAGATGTATTCAAATTGCTGTTATAAGTTTCTTGTATATTGCCCTACCTTTTTCTCCTTTATTTTTTTGGAAATTCATAAATTCAAGATGGATATATAGGTTCGTATTGTCCTGGAAGGTGTTGACAAATTCAGCAATTTGATTGGATCAGTATACTATCCTGATGGGGACTCAGCAAAAGACCTGGCAATGGAGCTTGTTGAGAATGTATGTGTTTACATTATGTAGTGCTATAATTGCATATGAATAATCATGAATGCAACCAACATTTCTAATGTTTGTTGCTTCACTTTGACTTTTAGTGTAGCTTCTTGTTTGGTTTTTGGCTTGTTACGGTTCTATAACCATGAGACTATTGGCTACATTGAGCAAGGCTTCTGAAGGACATTCGTCAATGCTGGAACTTCACTTAATCAGCAAAGATATATAGGGAATGGGAATCTTAGCAAAACAAAAATGTTGTTTGCATGTTATGTTTGATTAGTTGTTTGATTGTGTTGGAGCAAGATGATGCTTTGTTGTCTCTTCAATTTCTGCCTAGTTATTTTCCATTTGAACTCCGACCTTATGCCAACTGTGATCGAAATGGTACTAATTTGGTGTCGAATACTAATGTTACATCTGTTTTCTTCGTATATGTTAATGTTACATGTATATTGAGATAATATTGTCTACATTATCTTTTTGCTTTTATTTTGAACTTATGTTTCTTGTGATAATATGAGTTTTTTTGGCTTAAATTATCTTTTATTATGGATGTCTCTGACTGGTTGTTGCTACAAGACATTAAAGGGTTGAATTCCCGTACGCCGAATGATAAAAATTTTACCCTCTCTCTAGGGCTTAGCTAAGTTTGTTGAATGGAGTGCAAATATGATGGAGGAAGATGCCAAACGAAGGCTGAAGGCTGCAGAGCTTCAAGCCAAGAAAAGCAGGTTGACGATCTGGACGAACTATGTGCCTCCAGCAACAAATTCAAAGGCAATCCATGACCAGAATTTCACAGGAAAGGTAGTCATTTGTCCAAGCTATGCTCATATCAATTTAGCTATTCTTCATATTTTAAATTTATGGTAAACTGCATTGGGCTTTTTCCAGGTGGTGGAGGTGGTAAGTGGGGACTGCGTTATTGTTGCTGATGATTCTGTCCCTTATGGCAGTCCATTAGCAGAGCGGCGAGTCAATCTGTCAAGTATTAGGTGTCCAAAAATGGGTAATCCTCGCAGAGATGAAAAGCCAGCTCCCTATGCACGTGAAGCAAGGGAGTTTTTAAGAACACGACTTATTGGCCGACAAGTATGAGCAGTCATTATTGCAGATTACTTTGATAATATAAAATTCAAGGTAATAATTGATTGTATGTTTTCTTTTCAGGTGAATGTTCAAATGGAATATTCTAGGAAAGTGAGCATGGCAGATGGATTGGCTGCTGCTACTGGGATTGCAGATTCCAGAGTAATGGATTTTGGTTCGGTTTTCCTCTTGTCTCCAATTAAGGTTGAGGGGGATGATACCCCCTCACCTACTGCACCCACTTCTGGCAGCCAACCTGGTGTGAATATTGCTGAACTTGTGGTTGCACGTGGCTTTGGTACTGTTATTCGGCACCGAGATTTTGAAGAGAGATCAAACTATTATGATGCCCTTCTTGCTGCTGAATCCCGTGCCATTGCTGGGAAGAAGGGTCTCCATTCAGCCAAGGATCCTCCAGTCATGCATGTTACAGACCTGCTAATGGTGAGAAGTATTATGATTGTGCTGAAGTATTTTCTCACTATGGTATTCACTTTGAAACCTTTATTGTGTATGCTATCTGCATGTTTCATTCAGGCACCGGCCAAGAGAGCTAGAGAATTTTTGCCATACCTACAAAAGAGTAGGAGAGTTCCTGCTCTTGTAGAATATGTCCTCAGTGGTCACCGATTTAAGTTGCTGATTCCCAAGGACACGTGCAGCATTGCATTCTCATTCTCTGGTGTGAGGTGTCGTGGTCGTGATGAGCCCTATTCTGATGAAGCGATTTCACTAATGAGAAGAAAGATTATGCAAAGAGATGTTGAGGTACTCCATTCCTCATGGAACCTGCTAATTTGCCACTTGGCTGCCTTCCTTGATAAATTTGTGTTCCGTGTAGATTGAAGTTGAAACTGTTGATAGAACTGGAACTTTCTTGGGATCCATGTGGGAATCGAAGACAAATCTTGCAGTGACGCTCCTTGAAGCTGGCCTTGCGAAACTTCAAACTTCCTTTGGTAGTGAAAGGATCCCTGACATTAACCTTCTTGAACAAGCTGAGAAATCTGCTAAAAGCCAAAAACTGAAAGTAAGAAGCATACTGGCATTATTGCACCACTATTCTTCCTCACTCAATTATTCTAAATGGAGATTATGGTACAGATTTGGGAGAATTATGTTGAAGGGGAAGAAGTGTCTAATGGTGCAGCTGTTGAAAGCAAACAGAAAGAAGTACTAAAGGTGATTGGAGTACAAGTTCATCAAGTAATAAACTTTTTGTTTGTTGCACAGTGGTGAATGACTTGTCTTGTTGACATTAATTTTTAGGTGATCGTTACGGAAGTCTTGGGTGGTGGTAAATTTTATGTTCAGACAGTTGGGGATCAGAAAGTTGCCTCGATTCAACAACAGCTTGATTCTTTAAATCTTCAAGAAGCTCCTCCAGTAGTTGGTGCTTTTAATCCTAAAAAGGGTGACATAGTCCTTGCTCAATTTAGTGCTGACAATTCCTGGAACCGAGCAATGGTGAGTTCACACATGATACATAGGTTCCAACTGCTAAAAACCTTTCTATCTCCCTCTCCAAACTACTATATCAACAGAGTTGCACACCCAGTTTTCCATTTGAGTTTCATAGCCATTACGTTGTATATTAATGATTGTCCTAGTAACTTAGCAGTTGGCTTCTCCAGGCAATCTGCAGGAATTTCCAGTGGGCGTGTAAACAGGGTTGCGGAAAGTGGGAAACTAGGGATATCCTCAAGGAAAAATGTTTAGGATTCTAAAATATAATAACCTTTCTCTTCAATTTTTCTCAGCATATAACGCTTTTCGTAGCTGGCAATAGAATGTCATGCATTTTATTCCTGCACAAACTTCCTCTCGCAATCTTCGAAGTAATAGGTTACTATTATAAGAGTGTTTGGTGTTTTAGGGGGACTAAGTTGATAACTAATTATCAAATGAAAACCTGAAGTAAAACTAACATTAAGTCACAAATGGAAGAGCTTAAATAATGCATGGTTCATTAGATGAATGGTTAAATAGAATAAAATCAGGAACTCAACCTGTTGGGGTAACTAACTACCTCTTTCATTCACTTTTCGGCATCTTATTTTCTGCTTCTCGTTCTTCATGTTTTTCTTTTCTGCAGAAATACACTAACAAGTAAGATTTATAGGCCTTCCTTTGTTCTTAATCTTTTCCATTTGATATGCAAAGATCGTCAATACACCTCGAGTAGCTGTGGAATCTACACAAGACAAGTTTGAAGTTTTCTACATTGATTATGGGAATCAAGAATTTGTTGTGTACAGTCAGTTACGGCCTCTTGATCCTTCTGTGTCTTCTGCATCTGGTTTTGCTCAACTATGTAGCCTTGCTTACGTAAAGGTTCCAAGTTTGGAGGAAGATTTTGGTCAAGAAGCAGCTGAGTATCTGAGTGAGCACACATTGAATGGTTCAAAAGAGTTCAGGGCCAAGGTTGAGGAAAGGGATACTTCAGCTGGAAAAGTTAAAGGACAGGGAACTGGGACCACCCTTATTGTAACTCTTGTGGCTGTGGATGCTGAGATCAGTATAAACGCTGCCATGCTTCAGGTTTGAATTGTATTCCACTTCTTGTTTTTCTCTGAAGACAGGCTCTTGCTCTTGCAGTATTTATTCCCTTTGGAAATGTGCAATTATTAGAACTGATATATCTTATCTGGTGTGTTATGGAAAGTACAAATTTCCCCACTGCCATGGATTGTAATTTACTCATGGATGAGATTTAATGTGTACGGTTCATAACTTGAGCTAACCAATTCTACATGTTTTATCATAGTTTATTATCTGAAAATGAGACATGGTCATATAGGTGAAACGTTGAATCACTAAGAAGCTATTCATGATTTACCTTTTCTTTTTGGCTACAATGATGAAACAGCTTCCCAGTATTCAACTTACTACAAGCCTGGTTTGGCAGCCGAGAGTACCTTGAGTACTCTCAAACACTCTTACTACTATTTTTTACTTTATTATTACTTTTCACCTACTTTTTCTACTATACATTACTTTTCACCTACTTTTTACTACTATTCAATATTCTATTATTATTTTTTCATTACTTTTTCACTACTATTCACAAACATTCTCAAACACTTTCAGTGAGAGATCCAGACAAATCAGTCTTGTGATGCTCCAGTCTTTCTATCTGATTGTTGTCTCAAGGCTGAACATTTCCTTGTAGAAATGCAATGTTTTGCAATGCCTCACTTATATGGCTTTCTGAATTTTCAGGAAGGACTTGCTAGACTAGAAAAGAGAAAGAAATGGGAGAGCAAGGAACGACAGTTGGCCTTGGATAATTTGGAGAAGTTCCAGGAAGAAGCACGGACTGCTAGGCGAAGGATGTGGCAGTATGGAGATATCCAATCAGATGATGAGGATACAGCGCCTCCTGCTAGAAAGGCTGGTGGCCGGCGATGAGTTCCATGGTAATTTGAAAGATATAGCAACTCGGGCAGCCTAAGATGAGTCTAATTATCCTTATCAGTTGCTCCTTAATGCATGCGAACAAACAGAAGTGACAGACGAAACTTGCGTTAAGTTTTGTTTCTGTTTTTGTTCTTCGTTTTCCATTTTTTGTTTTAAATTTATTGTTAGGCGAGGGACTCTTATTTGTTTTTTCAATAAAAAAAAATGTCGTAATAAGGTTAAGGTTATCCACTTTCCTTGTAGAATCAGCGTGGACAGTTTTTTCCTTTTAAAGTTGAAAGGCTGTGCTAGTGTTGGGTTTCTTGATCTTATACAACTTAAGTCTTTAAAATTTTCAATTTTGGCATTTTCATCTATTCTGTTGGCTTATGGTCTCCACCCAGATGCTACTCCTATAAAGCGGCATAGCGTAGTTACTCCACCTTCAAAGAGTGCTGATGGGGAATCGCCCACCCAGGGGAATCTCTTTATGCGGTCAACACGGGAACTCATTCACCAAAATCGATTGGGAATCACTCAACCTATTCGATACGGGGAACCATTCTACTCAGTCAACACATAACAAAGGACACCAAGCATGATCAACACCCGGCCTCCCTCTACCCATTATATCAAGTAAGGCTAATATGAAAACATTCCACCTCAATCATCATTGAGAATCCCTCTACCTGTATGAAACTTGGGATAACGTGCCGTTAGAATGGTACGGGGACTCCTCAACCCGTTCAATGATGTTTAGAATGCTCAAAAGACACAACACTTGAATTCACACCATCTCAAACCATATTTAAAAATCTCATTATCTCAAAATCACATAGTAAAAATAGCCAATAAATATAATGAAGAAAAGATGCACTTTTATGTAAGAAAGATGTGAGATACAAAATATGAAAACCCTAAACATACTGACAAAAATTTGCCCAATATTTCCAATATAGTCATAAGAGCTAACCTATCTGAGCAGTATTAATAATACTAAAATTGTGGTGGTGCCGATTCCTCAGTGGTGATGCTTATGAGCTCTTTGCTTCCTTGAAGGTTCTAGATAGAAGAAAGTGAAACACTTTACAATCTCAAAAGTGAGATGTTGACTCTTGTCCAATGCCTTTTATAAGACGGGAATTTTCTTTTGACTCTTGATATGCTTGAATGAGAGACATTCGATCTCAACTGTCCATTTGTTAGATATGAAGAATCGTAGAGACCGAATGACTGATTGGACAAGGCGTGCACGTCTCTATACTTTGCATTGGGTCCAATCCCACAGTCCTTTCCCTAATAAAGGTCTCCCATATGGCATTAGGCCATACCTCTAAGGTCAGACGGTATGGCCTGCAGGTCCATAGTTCGTCTTCCTAGGGTTACTTTAGATGTGACGTTTCTGATGGAGCATGAGCCTTGGATGCGACACATATTGCCCTTTGAGCACCTCCATATTATCTTGTAAAGCTCCCATCTTTACATCGAGTTTGTCCTTGACCGTTGCTCTCCTTTGTACTGTAAGCACATCCTTTCCTCGCCTGGTGTCGGACAAACCTTCCTTCGTCGTCCCATGTTGTCGCATCTGCCAGGTGCTCTACAACATGCTGCTCACCTTACTCTTTGACCAGCTGCACATTGCCCACTCGGCTACGTCCTTGTCGCCAGTTTTTTTTCTCACGGGAGGGGATCTCTTCCCTTGGTTTGGCCCGATCCTCACCTCCTCCTTTCTTAATAGGAAATTTCATCCTTAAAATATCATGAGGACTTTTCCTCCCCTAGTATTCTTTGTCGGCTGCTTTTGTGGCAACGTTGCAACTGCTCTCTCTTGTTCTAGCTCCTCTGCAAGATTCGGTGTCATGAGACATTAGTGAGACCTCATCTCCGTCCTCCTCTTGGAAATCACATTCTCGAATTTCTCGTCTCACTCTGCATGGTCTCACGGCATCATCAGTGTGTTCCAACATTTCTATGATCAGGGTCCTAGCAAGCTGATGATCCTCTTCATCGTGTCGACGTTCGTCCTCGTCTCATCGACATTCCTCCGCAAACCTTGTGCTTCATGACATTCCTCTATAAAACCTTGGATTATTTCTGGCGGTATGGCTACTTTTCATGTAGGCTTCTTCTCTTGCATTATGATGAAGATTTCAAAGTTCTAAGTATTGTGACTAGAATGGGTAGTTCGAAGGTTATTTATAGTTGCGTCATTGCCTACGAAATGGCAAGATTACCCTTACTTAGTGTGTTCCACATTAGTTACTGCAGCTCGAATAAATAGGTAAACTACCCCGCTTGACCTTCTACCTTTCCCATGTGAACTCCTCGTTCCTTGGGCTTCTCCATTGCACTTTCACCAAGGGTACGGTTTTGGACCATAGCCTCTGTTCTTTCCAAATTGGTACTAGTTTCTCCTCATATGTGAGATTTGGTTGCAACTAAACCTAATTTGGACTAACTATTCAGGGTTGCTGGTTCGCAAAACTCTTCCTTAGCAAGGAAACATGAAACAAATTATGCACCCCTCCATAGTCTCCCGGTAATGCTACTCTTTATGCCACTGTGCTTACCCTTTCCAATATCTATTAAGGCCTAACATACCTTGGGAGCAGTTTTCCTTTCCACCCAAACATTTTCACTCTTTTCATAGGTGACACTTTAAGGTACACTCAATAACCTTTTTCAAAGGTCAATTCCCTTGTTCTTATATTGGCATAACTCTTATACTTACTTTGTTCAGTCGCCATTCTTTCTCGTATGAGCTACTTTCTCTCTCATCTCTTGTACTATTTTTAGCCCAATGAGCTTACCCTCTCAAACTTCATTCTATTTTCAGCCCAATGAGCTTACCCTCTCAAACTTCATTCCAACATAGAGGCAATCTACACTTCCTCCGCTACAAGGCTTCGTATGGAGCCATTTGGATAGTCGTCTTGTAGATTTTTTTTTTTGAAGGAGGGTGGCACCTCCAAACTTTATTGAAAACAAACCCTCACTTGTGGTAGAGGAATACCATATAAACAAATGAATCAACCAAAACCAATCCCAAAAAATTAAAACCAATAAAACATAAAAAAAAAAAACTTCCCAAACTACCTACAAATATATGGCAAACCCAATCGCTCCAATCACAAGAATCCTTTTATTTCCATGGGGAGTACATCATAACCTTCATACCTTCTATCACAACCTTCCTCACCACGCCTCGCTAGAAAGTTGGCAAACATATTTCATTCCCTAAATTGATGAGAAATACTAAAAGATAAGCCATTCAAAGCAGTAGTAAGTTCCTCCCAATAATCCCACAAATACCAAACCATACATCTCTGATTTTGTATCCAATCCACAACTATTCTAGAGTCACATTCAATATCCACATGCAAGAAACCCAATCTCAAGCACAACTTAACCCCTTCTGTTAAGGCTCTTATTTCAGCTTCGTTGTTTGTTCCAAAACCAAAATAGTTAGAAAATGCAGCCATAAAGCCGCCATCACTATCTCAGATCACACCCCCACCTCCCATGTCCCCGGGTTTCCTCTACAAGAACCATCCATATTCAACTTTACTCTACCTACCACTGGTTTCATCCATTTCACCAACTGCAACCTACATGTAACCGGCCAAGAAAAATTAACATCCACGCAGCCAATATCTCGGCATCAACTTTGGAGACTACACCACATCTTCTGATCCGATCCGAACAACTTCTAAGGCATGACTTAACTGTAGACTAGATAGATGCCACCGACTCCAATCGACCTTCCATTTGAGCCTTGCACCTACAAATCCAAAGCCTCCATGTAATCACAGGCGTAAGCAATCCAAAGATAACACCAAGTGTTGTTGATTTCTTTGCAAATGCTATCCAATGACTTAAGCTCACCCACCATGAAAAATGTTGCAATTTTAGAATGCCCAAGGCCGTTTAAGCAATATCCCACAAACTTGCCACAAATTTAGTAGAACATAAAGCATGATCTCGTGATTCACAATGACCAAACGTACAACAGTTACACTTTGAAACAATAGGGATACTTGTCATTCGAATATTCTCATCAACAGGTAGACAATTATACCGAGCTTTCCAAACACAAACTGAGACTGTTTTCGGCAACAAATTATGCCAAATCCAGGACATCTAAGGAGTGCGAAGAGATCTAACTCGTATGATGTCCCAAGCCGAAGTCAAAGAGAATTTACCATCCCTAGTCGGCATCCAGACCAACACATCATCACCCATTCTCCCCACCGAGATGGTCTGCAAAATCTCCTTTGCTTTAGCACCCACCAAAGCCTCCAATTGATCAAAATCCCATCCATTATCAACCCATAAATCCTTAATGCACAAAGAAGGATCAATCTCTGAAAGAGCATGAGGACTAAGCGGCCCACTTGCAAGCCAACGATCATACCAAAATGACCCATTTCCTACCTTTACCTTAAGACGCACATTGCCTAGTACTTCAGGTGACACTCCTATAACCGATTTCCAGAAACGAGTTCCAACACACATATTACCAGCAAGCACCACATGACGTTTCTTCAAAACTTTTCCCAGAAGAAATTCTTCCATAAACTATCACCAGACAAAAGCCGCCATGCAAACTTCATGTGAAGAGATCTCTGAATCTCTAAAGAGTTTCGCAAATTCAAGCCACCTCTCCCAAGGTTTACACAAATGCTCCCAATCGCGCCACTTCCTTTTTTGACAACCATTTGAAACACCTCAAAAAAGGAAGATAAAATAGAGTTAATCTTATGATGCACAGCCTTAGGAATATTGAGAACAGAAAGGAGATGCATTGACATGCTTGAAAGGACATGCCGAAGCAAAATAAGTTGCCCACTCTGTGACAATATTTTAAATTACCATCCAGCCACTTTGTTCCTTATTTTATTAATTAAAGGCTCCAGGTCCTGGACTTTAAGCCTCCCCACAACGATTGGAACCCCCAAATAAATCACTGGGAACCTGCCTCAACGAAACCTGACAACATTTCAACTTGATCCTCCTTCCTGCACTAATATGATCAGAGAAAACAACGCCAATTTTTCTTTGCTAATAACTTGAGCCAACCATTTCGCATAAATGCCAAAAACCTCAATAAGACGCCGTAGAGATCTCTTTTCACCATTAAGAAAAACCAGAAGATCATCGGCATTGAAAAGATGAGAAATAAAAGGTGCTCCCATCGGATAAGAAAAACTTTTAATTCTCCCAATTTCATAAGTCGTCTTCAACAGCCTTGATAACACTTCCTCCATAATAATAAATAAATATGGAGACAACGGATCCACTTGATGAAGACCCTTAATCGACTGGAAAAAGCCTTTGTAAGATCCATTCATCATTACAGAGAACCATTGAGAACTAATAAAATTTTTCACCAAAACCAAGAAATGTGGGGAAAAACCAAAACACTTAAGAACATGTAATAGAAAGTCCCAATCGGCTCTATCATAGGCTTTGGACATATCAATCTTGACCATAAGATTATCTCCATTCGGTTTTTTATTCAATGAGTGAACCATTTCCTAAGCCAATGTAATGTTCTCCAAAATACTCTGCTCCGGAATAAATGCACCCTGCTCTTGAGAAAGCATCAAAGGGAGAAACTTTATCAACCTGCGAACCAAAATCTTGGAAATTTTTTTATAAGGAACTGGGCATAAACTAATGGGCCGAAATTTATTAAAACTCCTTGGTTCTTGCACCTTCGAAATAAGAACAATGAAAGACGAAGTATAAAACCGGGGAAGAGCTTATCCTGAGAAAAAAATACTTTGCCGCCTCCACTAAATCAGCTTTCACCACCTCCCAACAATTTGCTAAAAAAATCGAATCAAAACCATCAAGCCCTGAACTACTATGCTTAGGAATAGACAACAAAGCTTCCCTCACCTCAAGCTCAGTAGGCGCCATGCACAAAAAAGAATTATCAGAATCCGAAACCACCTTATCCAAGAGCAAAGATAAATCCGCATCCTCATGAACTGAGTCCCCCGAATGGAAATTCTTAAAATAACTAACTGCACCTTGGTGAACCTGTTCCGGAGAGTTAAGAACCATGCCATCCACCAAAGTCATAGAAGAAATAAAATTGTTCTTCCTTCGTTGATTCACAACAGCATGAAAGAATATGGAATTGTAATCTCCATGAACTAACCAAGCCTTTTTAGCATTCTGAGCAAGACACAACTTTTCCCTTTATTCCCAAGTATCAAGCTCGACTTTAGTAGCCAAGTAATCTACCTCCAAAGGAACCAAAAACCCATCCCGTAACTCCCTCTCCAGCTTCTCTAAATGGTTCTCCAACCCCCTAGTATGAACATGCACACGGCCAAAGACATTTTTATTCCATGTACGCAAAGCAACTTTCAACTTCTTTAGCTTGGCTGCTAATTTGAAAAGACCATTTCCCTGCACTGGTACTCGCCAAATAGCCTTTACACAATCACGAAAAGAAGCATGGTCACACCACATATTTGGAAATTTAAAAGGAGAAGGACCATACCGAACTAACTCCCTGCATAGACTAAAAATCATGGGGCAATGATCCGAAGTCTTCCTTGGCAAATATTCATACGAGGCATCCGGGAACACATCAGGAAAATCATTATTACATAAAAATCTGTCCAGTTTCGCCCAACTGCACGAGGAACCCCCCGGCCATTACACCAAGAAACCCGACCCCCTGAACAAGCAATATCCATCAAGCCACAACCATCCAAACAAGAATTAAATTCATCCATGGACGAAATAGCTCTCGGGCGTCCACCTATTCGGTCACCATGATTCCAAATAATGTTAAGTTTGGAAGTGCGGGTTAACACCCGTTGAGATTGTTGAGACTTCTGTAATTTCCTTTCCTTCGTCTGAGAAGAATTCGCTTGCACCTCCGTATCAGAGTCATACAACTTCTTGCGGGAACAAGGCTTAAGCGTCCCCTCACACTCTTGCTCAGATGAATATTCCGCTAACATCTCAGGAGATTTCTCGGCAGGTCTCCCTAGCACTGAACATTCCAACTCCAAAGTTGCATTCACCACCTCCAAGTGTTCAACTTCATGCTCTGTAGAAATCATCAAAGAGTCTGCCAAATCCATTCTCATAACCACTGCCTATATATCACATTCGTTATCATCATGAATCATTACATCTCGACACAAATTCTCCTCATGCTCACCCACCAAATCAACACAAACTGCATCAGTCTTCCTACTCGACTCCCTTGTTTCAAAAACAGGGAGAAATGGCCCAACCACTGCTTGTCCAGAATTAACTACTGGAACGTCTTCGATATTATTATCATGACTATCCTGGACCACTTTTGACACCATCAGAGACATCACACCATCAGACTGTAACCCCTTCCCTTGCTCCTCCTATTTCTTTTCTTTCCAGACCTTCTTTGCAATATGTTTTCTCAAATCAGCACCACGACTCGTCTTGCTGTCCCCAACCCTACAAACAACCTTGGTATGACCCTATCGACAACATTTCCTGCAGTGAAAACCATGCTTCTCATATCGAACCTCTTGCCAAATCGTTGAATTATTAGATACCACAATAGGAAAATTTTGTACCGGATCCTCTTGAAAATCCACCTCTACACAAATGTGAGCCCCTGAGGCCCTAGTACTGTTAAGCGTAGCATTATCAGTCCCCAAAAACCAACCAAAACGAGGGGCCATAATCTGCAAAAAATCTCTCCAATACATATGCAAAGGCAAACCATGGAGGCAAATCCACAACGGAGCAAGGGAAGACTCCTTCTGAACATCAAATCCTTCGTCCGTCAGAATATTCTGAAAACACATCCATCTATAGATCATACCTCACGAACCCAACCATGCATGAAGTCCCTTTCTGATTTCATATGAACCAGAACATGATGGTCCTAGATGTTATTATAGGCAAACTTGATTAATGGGACATGGTTCTCCCAAGAGGCATTGAATCCAACACACAAGCTCTTAACATATCTTCTAGTGTCTCGATTCCCCTTTTCAACTGTCCATCAGTCTACGGATGGTATGCACTACTTAACCTTAACTTGGTGCCCATCGCTGCTTGCAAACATTTTTATAAATGGGAAGTAAATTTTGGGTCTCGATCTAACACTATGGTTTTAGGCACACTGATGCCTAATTATTTCCTTAACATACAGTTGAGTCAACCCTAGAGTCTCTGTGGTAGTGATTGAAAGCAAATGTGCATTTTTGGTCAATCTATCTATGATCAACCAAATGGAATTCTTACCGCTAGGAGTTCAGGTTAACCCAGCCACAAAGTCCATGGCTATATCGTCTCATTTCCATTATGGAAAAAGTAGAGATGCAAACTCTTAGCAAGTCTTTTGTGTTCAACTTTCACCTACCTGCACATGATGCACCTTTCAATGAAGTGGGCAATGTCCCGCTTCATTCCTTCCTACCGAAAATTCGTCTTCAGATTCCAGTACATCTCCGTGCTCTATGAGTGTATTGAATATGGTGATGCATGGGCTTCAACGAGTATTCTTTCCTTAATTTCCCAATTCCAGGAACCAGTCTTTGTCCTTTGTCCACACTTGCTCAAGCTAAAATGCAAGGGTTATTTTTTTTTTCTAACCCTCTTTCAAATCTCCAAAAAATTTGGGTCCTTTCTATATTGCCCCTTTAGTTCATGGTAGTTCATTGGTCTTACCTCTTGCATCGATAACTGCTTTCTTTAAAACGCTTTATTACTTGTTACGATTCTGTGCATTTGCAGATATATTTTTATGCGAACAATTGCCCTTATGTTGGAGACAATTATGGAGAGAGTAAAGTCATGGTCTTGAGGTTTTGCGTGATCAACAGGAACAACCCCTTTTATTTAAAAGTCAGAATTAGAAATGGCTCTTAATGGATAGAATAGGTATATGCAGACCATAAAAGAGAAAACCTTGAGTTTAGATTAATGCCTGAACGATTATCAAGGAACCACCAATGAGAAGGAACGATTCATTTTGGTTATGAAGGAGTAAGTTAGTCCTAGGCAGATAGGATCCCTTGAAGAAATAGAGAGAGTGAATTAAGTTGTATATGGGTTAAAATCTTTCCAATTGAATTACAAGGACACTTGAAGTGTGTCACGTATATTTTTCTAAGGAAGAAGTATAGAGATCAGCCACATGAAGTTTTAGATTCAAAAAATATAGTGATAGGACTTAACCTACTTCATGGAAGGATTCCAGTACAAATTGTGTGACGACCAAGACTTTCTAGGCTTTTTGTGTAATATATATATATTTTATCATAAGCCCATGACAGTTTCGGTCTTCATAAGGAAATTAGGGTTTTGAAGCACAATGGAACTAGGGCGCACGCCCAATTCAAGATTTTGTATGCCATTTTTTATCCAATGGAGCTATGAATAGGTCTTGAGCAATCTAGATGGAAATAAGGGAAGAGAGGTGAGGGATTTAGGGTATAGCTTACAAGCCTCCCATAGGAGATCAATCTTTTTCTTGCCATGTGTCATGCATACATGGAAGTTTCTATGAAGGAAGAAGTTTTGTGACACTTGTCACCATGGAAAAGAGATTCTAGAAGGAAATGATTAGGTTATAGAAAAATGGAGCTTAGGGAAGGCCAAGAGGCCATGCATTACAACAAAGGAGAAAGAGGATTTGTTTTTTCTTTTTTTCCATGTGTCATACATGCAAAAAGGTAGGTAAAAATTTTGTTTTGGGAAGAAAGGCCTACATGCCTAGGGCTTCTAGAAGGAAAATCTTGTGTAAGAACATCTTGAGGTGGACGGTTAGGGCAAGGTATTTTGTGCAAAAAGGAACCAATCACATGCTTGTCCAAAAGTGTGGTGAAAGATGATCTTCTTGGTAGAAGAATAAGGGTTTGGCAGCCCATGCACACACACACTCCTCACATGCCATTTGGCACTCATCCACACATGTAGGAGATTGAGGAAGATCTCTAGCTAGACAAAGACCGTATAGCCACAAGATACATTGAACCAAGATATGAATTGAAGGGAAAAAGAGGAAGGGAGTTTCGGTTTTTGAGGATGGAGGCGCCACTTGTCTAAAAGGAAATCCTATTGTGTTTCCAACACAATCAAATGATGAGATAGGATGAAGCCATAGGGTCACAAGCCACTTGGCAACCATGCAAATGAGCTTGGCTCATGCAAGAAGCTTTTGTGTGTCTATAAAAAGGGAAGGAGCCAAAAATCCTAGGACCTTTAGCCACTTTGTGCATTGCTCTTGAGATATTCGGCCATCACCATTTTCTCTAACTTTCTATCACTTTCTCACCATCCAAACACTCTTTACTATACTTTCTTCTCACTCAAACATCTTTTGGAGATTAAGCAAAACTAGGAGATATTTTCAAGAGAAGAGGCTAGAAGGTATGTAGCCAACTTTTCCTTTACCACACACACAGGCACGGATTGAAGGGAGGTGAAGTTTCAGTTTTAGCAAAGTTCATCTAGAACTCATGCTCATATACACACATTTGAGCTAGAGGAGTAAGCTCATATTTTGAGAGGTTTATCCATATGAACCTATGTTTCTATGCACACAATTAGATTAGAGTTTTTCGTCAAGGAAGAGAAAAAGCATTAAGCATTATGTTTTTGATGATAAAGGCCATGACTCTAGTGTCACTATGAGCTAGGGTTTTGTTATAGTTAAGTTTTGGATTCAAGAGAGGAGGGTCCGAATGTATGAAGTCTTTTTCTTGGAAAAAGATGTCAAGAGCACAACACTTAATCACACGGGTTAGGGTTTCTCTTGAATGATGAACCTAACAAGTATTGTATGTAATTTTTCAGCTTGCTTGCTAAATATATTTCGGATTTCGTAAGTACACTTCTAACTTGTACTTGGACATTTTATGTATATGTCTTGTGAACTTGTTGGTTGCTTAGTTTATGTGATTATTCATGATATTGATGTTTCTTTCACATGATATTATCTCTTTTTAGAATGATGATCTAATGTATAAATAGAATGGCTTATGGAATATGCATTCATGTTATGAAAATTAAATAGGAAGCCATCTAGGTTTGAATTGCATAATATGTATTTGTATGTGAATGGTTGTTGCTTGACCAAATCTTGTATAGGACTAAGTTCAAGAAAATATCCCTATGACTCTAGAATGTTTCGGCCACCTATGAATATTCTTGTTAAAGTTTGTATAATATATTATAAGATTTTAAGTTCATGAAATATTGATTGGAATGATTGCTTTCAAGCTTAAAAGGTCTCGGCTATTGCCATATATGAAGTATGATCATTTCGTGGTTGAAGTTTGATGAGTTAAGAATGATTCTTGGATATGTTAGGGTTTGTATGTTTCGGCCCTTACATGGAAAGTATTGAATGTTTGTCTTTTGATTGATGCCTTAGAATTGTTATAAAAGAACATGTTCGCATGTTCTAATATTTTCAAACCGTAACGCGAAATGTATTGGAATTGCATGTTGAATGTCATATGATCATGATGAAGCACTCAACATTGCATGTGTCTCATGAAAGTCTAAGTTTTCATTGTCATGTCATATGCATTTAAGATTGTGAAAATTCTTTGAAAGAAAAAGAGTCTTTTTAAAAGTTTTTATCACAACCCCAAAGACTATGATAGGGAAATGTCCTAGTGGAACTCCTCTATCCACTTAGAAGTTCTTAAAATAGAGTACTAACCCTTGGGTCGACGAATCTCGAATGGTTCTTAAAAGGAAAGGATACTGGAGTGGGATCATACCTAAAGCTAGTGGGTGCACTATTGTGAAGGCAAAGCGAGCTGCCATAACATGAAAGTTTAAAGTAAGACGTAGTCGCCTTGGTCAAAGTGGCCAATGGTCAAGGTGGTAACTAGTGGGGAACACAAGGTGCATAGGGGAATCATGAGGTATCCATTAATGAGTTAAGAAACGCCTCGAGCTCAAACTACATTATATGATCAAGAATTGAGCTCACATGTATGTTTAATGAATAAGTATGAAATGAAGAAAGAACGTTTATGTAAGAAAAGGTTATGAAAGTCATGTTTTACACGATATCTTTTTGAAAAGTCAAATGCATAAGTAAAGTTTCATGTCCATGCATTCATTGTTAAGTTTTCTTTCATATGCTTATGATATCTGTTACACGTTATTCGTTTACTTATTGAGATTTCTAGAAATCTAACTATTATATTTTCACTATCATTCCCATATTTGGAATGGTAGAAGCTGTGATAGGTCTAGTAAACACAAATGACGAAGCGCAAGAGAACAGCAAATCCTCCTGAGTGGATCATGTCTAAAATGGTCATAAGCCTGTCAGAGCCTTCCATTTCAGATCATCTCCAGTCGATTGATAAAGAAATCACTTAGATACTTGAGGACATAGAAAGTTTAGAAGATCCCACAATAGGGACAAGGACAGGGCTTTAGAAAAGCAAGTGAAGCCCGAATCTCACTAAAGATCAAGATCTACGTGATGGAACCACTTTTGGAAAATGACTCTTTGTTTAAGTTGGATGTTTTGGTCCTGTGTTTTGGGAGTCTCTTTCGGAAACTTAAACACTTTTGATGACTTTTATGGATTATGAAATTGGGATTTTATGTTCTTCAGTGCCTTGACTATTGTTCCATTATTTGACTTAAGTTGACTTTCCGCAGCGATATACTGTATATTTCTAGTTATCATTAGGTGCATTGTATCTTATCTGTCATGTACAAGGGGTAGGTAACCTTGTGTTGCATATCCCGGCGTTTCAATTTCCGCCAAAGCCCAAGTGGGGGCTGGGGGCACCACAAATTGTTGAATTGAGAGAGAGAGAATTAAGGAACGACATGATCTCAGTGGTGGAATGTCTATGGTGAATAACTCGTTGAGTAGCATGGAAAGCAGTGACTCCTCTTAGGCAAGGACTCAGTGTCCTAGACAATTAGCCTAGAACTTGTCCAGTATAGGCAGTAGCTTTGTGAGTGTTGTATTCTCCTTTTTATGGTAGTAGTTATTTTATGCACCCATGTGATGGATATAGAAAGGAAAAAGGTAAGCTCTGAAAGGGAGGCTTTACCTCTTGAGGAGCATTATTCGCTTCTTCACTCAACCACGTGGATGGATCGAGATAGTTTCAAGGCGAGGATGTCATGGGATGAGGCTGAGTCTAGTCGAACATTTGAGGAGCGCATCGCATCCATCAATCCTGAGGCCGAGATATCAGGGTCATCAATGAATTTCTTTTGGTTTTAAGAACATAGTGAAAACCCCAGAAAGGTCTCACGAATCGAACAATCGCATAGGTTTTAGTCTATCGACTTAGTCAATTTCTTACCCACTTTGATGAAAGAAACACGATTGAGAAATGGTACTTAGTAGTATGGGTTTGAGAAACGATTTGTGCCATTACTCTCATGAATATTTAAGATTTTACGGTGTAATAATACAATTTTTTTTTTCTAGATGATAGCTGTTCGAAATGGTTTTTGATTCATTCTAGATATTACAATATTTCTGAACACAGGAGTGCGGTAGGTCCTTATTTTGTCCATACAAGAGAGAAAAGAAAAAAGAAAAGTGTGCAGATATTTTTTGAGAAATTTTTAGACAAAAGAATTGTGTTTTTATTAGTGGAGCTTTGGGTTTAACCACTTGTGTAGAGTTGGTTTGAGTTATACGACGATCAGTTGGGTTGTTGTATCCTAGAGGAGACAAGTCAAGAAGAGGTCTGTTGATCTGTTCATTTAAAACTTTGTATACTATATAGGGCTTAAATCTCATTAAAGAGAGCAATATTTTTGTGCCTTAGTCCAAACTAATTTTATTTGAATTTGAATTTTATTTACCTTATTTTAGGTTATGGATTGAGTGCAAAGTTTGGAAGATAAATCTGATCCGATTCCAGGTTGTAGATTGTATAAACTTTTGGAAATTATTCTGTTGGATCTCTGAATAAAGATGCAGCTAGCCAAGAGGAATGACGTATTTATTCATTGGTGTAGGATATGATCAAGCTAAGATAGGACTACTAGCTTTGTCTCATGAGCTTGAATTTTTGGAATTCATAAGGGAATTTTCAAGCTGATACACGTAAGCATGTGTTTCAGGAAGCCACACATAGTGCGTAGAAGAGTGTTGAGAAACCCCAGTGGAGGCAACAACTAGGAGGAACAAAATCCTCCAATGGATAGAGGACAAAGGATAGCAGAAGCTCTTCATTTACTATCAGAGGTGCTCTGAAAACAATAGCAATACCAGCTAGTGCCCGTACACGGAACTGAACTTAAGGGTTGTACCTACAAGAAGTTTTTGGTGCACTACTACCCAAGCTTCATGGGCAATGAACGGCCCATGAGGGCAACCAAATGGATAATCGATTTTGCGTGAACGCTCGAGATTTGTGGGTGTATGGAAGACCAGAAGGTGTCGTATGCTAGATACTTATTGCAAAGTGATGCCTTCAACTACTGACAAGAGAACTGGGAACCTTAGCTACTGGGAAAGGTTCAAAGAGGAGTTCGATAACCGATTTTTTCTAGCACTTAGGATCGTGATAACTATAAACAGACTTGACTTAACGTGGAAAATCTATTTTCGGGACACACTTGATACTCGAGACATAACGTGACATGAAAGAAAAGGATAGATGACCTGATGTAATGAATGCGAGATGAATGACATGGCATAGAATAAAATAGAAAAACATTTTGGGACACGTCATAACGTGTAACAAATAAATATTTCCTAACATGATAAAGTGTGTAATAGATAAACTTTTTGTGACATGATAAAATGTGTAATAGATAAGTATTTCATGACAGAATATAATGTGTAACAGGTAAATATGGTGACATGGCGTATGTAAAAACGTAAGAACATGAACAATTGTTCTCTTACCAATACACATACACAATAATCTAACAGTAAGTTAGAACTAAGATACAGTGATCATTGATTGACGAATTAAAATGCATGAAATACGATAAACTATAAGGAGAGATTTCTAAACGTAAAAAACTCTTCACTAGTAGTTTAGATTACCATTTTATCCATCTACATGTGGAAAAATGAACATTTCACATATTAACTCCAAACTCACCAAAATTTACATTTCTCATGTAAATTTTATCCTAAATCTAAATATCTAATTAGAAAATTTTAAAACATATCACAACTAGGTCAAACATACATGGGCCGAAACATGCATAGGCTAAAACCCTTAATTTTTGTTGCAATTCTATCAATCCTCATTTCTCATGCTTAAACTGTGATGCCCTCAGATTTCGCTTAAGATCTGACCGATATCTGAAGCGTCAAGACATGCAACACAAGATTACCTACCCCCATTCATGACATATAAGATGCAATGTTCCTAACATGCATCTAACATTATTTAATATTCGCAGCGGATATTTTTTTTTTAGCAATATTATGCACCAAACTTATAATATCTCAAATAGTTAAAACATAATTCATGCATACTTAACAAAACAAACACCCACAATTACAGCACGGGTCTCAGAAGACTATAATCTCAAAACAACGGATACCTGGCTTCCTAATTATGTTGCCAAAATACACTATTGGGCTAGTTTGTTTAGTAACTCGCGTAACTTGACTAATGATGTTGGAATACTATCCAAAGACTAACTATGGAGGCTGCAAGCTCCATGTTGCGTCTACGGCGTCTAGTCAACCTCCTCTAGTCTGCCAATGTCTGCTTCCTGCTTTGATCTTAACACATCACCTACCATTCGAGGGGAATGATAGTTGAGACTACCACAGTGAGATTTGATTATAAATCTCAGCAAGTTAACAGGAAACTTCTACACAGGTTAATGATGCATGCATGGCAGTAAAAATATGTATGCATAATCAAAGTCGTAAGTAAGCATAGCATAACTTGACATATAGCATGGCATAAATGACAAAACTTGATCTGAAACTGAAATTTAGCTTAACGTGACATGACATGTACGTGACCTTAAAACATAACATGGACTAGCAACATAGCATGAACTTGAAACATAACATGAACTTGAAATATAGCATGAACGTGAACATACATAATTTGAACATAACATGAACCTGAGCATAACATAACATAAACGTGAACTTGAAACATAACATGAACATGAACATGACTTAGCATGAACGTGAACTTTAACATAACATACAAAACATGACATAAATGTGAACTTGAAACATATTCTTGTCTCATAGGGTCACTGTGATAGAGTAGTCTTATCTCATGAAGTTACCATGATTGCGTAATCTTATCTCATAGGGTTACCAAGATTGCGTATTCTTATCTCATGGGGTTACCATGATTTAACAATAACCATAAACTGAACAATAACTTAACTGAATGAAGACATACATGAGTGTAAGTCGAAAGACATGACGTACTTAGAAGAAAATATTTTGTAGCATGACATAACATGTGACAGACAACATTTCATAACATGACATAACATGTAATAGTGAATATTATGTGACAAGACATATATGTAGCAGTGAATATTATGTGACATGGCATACATGTAATAGATGGCATAACGTAAAATGACATACTTGCAACTTATAGCAATACGTGACATAATAGATTGTGTAACAGATAAACAGGTAATGACATGGCATGACATGGCATATATAACAACATACGAACATAAACTGTAGTTTCCTTACCCATCACACATACATAGTGAACTGATAGTAAGTTAAGAGCTAACTTACCTCGATCATTGCATTCTATGAAAATAAAGTGCGAAATACAAGGAACTAAAAATAGTGACTCTAAAAATTAGAAATTTAATCACTAACAATTAGAAGCATGAAAACAAGCTAAATTAGAGTAAAATTACCATTTTACCCTCTACGTGTGGGAAAATGATCATTTTATCCCTAACTTAAGGATTTTACATCCTAACTCCAAAAATTTCTAAAATTTACATTCCTCATGTAAATTTTGTCCTAAACTCAAATATTAACTTAGAAAGATTTAAAACAAATCATAACTATGAAAAACACACTATGGCCGAAACATCCATAGGATTTTTCCCTTGATTTTTGTCGCACTTCTTCTAATTTTAAAACTCATAATCAAACCAAATTTTTGCAACAAAGACCTTCCTATTCTAAGTTTTAAAAAACATACTTAAAACATCCAACAAGAACTTACTAATCATCAACCCAAAACTTTTTAGTAAAAAAATCCAAACTTTTTCACTAAAAACAAACTCTTTTTTTTTTTTTTTAATAATAATAGAGCACTTTCCATTCATTCAAAGAAGATATACAAAGTTGACTTAAGAAATAAGCTAATTACAAACGTTGGTAGTATCCTAGTACACTTCTGTGACTGACATAGTCTAGTCCAAACGGCAAATCTCTAAAGACCTAAGTCTAAGAAATAGCCCTTCTCTGTCTAAGACAAAGATCACAGTAAACCAAACTCCATACCAATTAATCGGAGAATGGACAGCCAAACCCCAAACATCACTGCCTAAGTGGAGGGGGGAGAACCACCTGGCATTACATTTTTGGGTTTTTGTTTTCTTGAAAAATAAATACAGAGCATAAGATAAAATACATAGCAAAAACACTGTAAAGGGAAAAACAGTGTACAAAAGGCTGCGGGAGGGAGAGTCAACGGTTAAGCTAGGAAGATCCAGAGGTGCTGGAATGGGATCAGCCACTCATGGCCATGGCAGAAGGGGAACCATGCGCAGACGACCTCCGAAATCTTCGACCCACGCGTGAGGGCAATGTGCCACTCTGGTTGATACTGCATTCAGGGGTTTTGCTTATCGGTGACTGGGCAACCTCCAGGTGGTGTGTGTGCCGTCTGTTTGGTGTCGGCGAGTCCCAAACATTGACTCTCTCTTTATTTGGCCTGAAAAAGAAAAACACAAGAAAAACCAAACACCAGACAAAGGAAAACAAGTAGACGGAGGGAGGAAGTGAGAGGGAAGGAGCCTAAGCTCCCATCCCCTCTAGCCGGTTCTGAAAACTGGGGAAGTTTAGAGAGAAGGGAGAGGGTTTACAGAGAAATCAATGTAAGTTATATGTAGGGTTTAGAGAGGGTTCACAAGTTTTGATCTTATTCAAAATATCTCCAAGAATTCCAAAAAATGAAATCTTACTTCTAATATATTCATAACATCATCCTAAGATCAACCATGTTTTAAATGATTAAAAAAAAAGAAAAAGAAAAAGTCACCAAAATCACAAAATAACACTTGGAGTTTTTGGTTTTACACTTAGTCCAAAAACAAAACTTTTCTCTCAACTAACTTTGATCAATCTCTTGATCCATGGCTTAAAGAGATGTGATCTTTAAACTAAAATATCACATGGTTAAAAATGTGTCCTAAAGAAGATCCAACCATCAAACATAAAATAACATGGCTAAAACTCAATAAAGCATGGATCTAACCCAAAAAAATAAAATCTTAGGCCTAACCGAAATCCTCTTGAATAGAAAAATAATATTTTTAAAAATAATACTAAATATATTCAAAATAACATCCTAACATGTATATAAGAGGCTTAGGATCATCACATAAAAATATCAAAGCCTTTAGAGTAAGATTATTCCACGAAATATTCAAACTTTCTCAAAACAAAAACTGTTTTTCCACTTCCAGTTTTCAAGTTTATAGATCTAAGGAAATCTATCATCAAAAGGTTTAGTCATGCAATAAAACCTCAATGAAAACTCATGAACACATGCTAACAACACTTTATTAAATTTTTGGACCAAGATATGTCCATTAATTCGGTCAAAAATTTCAAAACATAACGCCCAGAATGACCTTTCCATGGTTAACAATACTTTTGACAGATCAAATGAGCATGGAATGAGAATAATAAGATATCCAAGGAAACTAAACTCAAATATGAACAACTTTTATGAAGGACTCATCTTGTGAAAATACTTACAATGGGTCAAAACTCTCCACGCAAAAGGATCCAGAAATTTACCCGAGAGAGCTCTTTTGAGCTTCTCTCTAAGAACGGGGTGAATAAATTATGAAAGTGTGGCGCCCTCAACTTCCATGTACGGACACACACGGAAATCGAGACACCCGGGATGATGACAACACGGTCACGCACCCCATCGACATGTGCTGAGTGTGTGCAATGCAAC